>PVIC010002242.1:15470-80038 GCA_004025085.1 Thryonomys swinderianus | reverse complement strand
GTGTTTATTAGCTAATGTTATTAGTAATTAAGAATGTGAGGCCGGGCGTGGTGGCTCACGCCTGTAATCCCAGCACTCAGGAGGCAGAGGCAGGAGGATTGCTGAGTTCAAGGCTTGCCTGGGCTACATAGTGAGATCAGGGCCAGCCTGAACTACAAAGCGAGACCCTGTCTCAAAAAAAAAAAAAAAAAAGAATGTGAGTTTCGGGCCAGAGATTTAGCTCAGTGGTTCTGGCGCCAGCCTCGCAAGTGCAAAGTCCTGAGTTTGATCCCCGGTAACCATATACAATGCTGGGCGTGGTGACTCACACCCACCAGCAATCAATACCACATACCACAGTGCCAGGCGTGGTGGCTCATGCCTGTAATCCCAGCACTTGGGAGGCAAAGGCAGGAGGATTGCTGAGTTCGAGGCTTGCCTGGGCTACATAGTGAGCTCAGGGCCAGCCTGAACTACAAAGTGAGACCCTGTCTCAAAAAAAAAAAAAAAAGAATGTGAGTTTCCATGTTAGGCAGATTTGGCTAGTGGACCCAAGCAAGATATTTAATAAGTTAAGAAAATAGAGAAATAATCATAGAACCAATGACAGAAGTCTTTTTGGTATAAGAGTACATTCTACTGTGAATATAAAAGTCTCGCCACATTGTTTGGTACTTATTCAACAAGTTGTCACTATTATTATTATTCTCTGAACTTCTATATTATGAGATGGAGTGTAAATATAATCATACAGTCTGCATTTCCAGCCAGTCTTGATTTTCTATTCCACTAGCAGCCTAAGTTCATGTGAACATAGATAGAAGAGAAGTTAAAGACTAGATGCCAGGTGTCATCATCAGATTCATGAATAAGAAATTTAAGAATAGTGAATGACTATTAGAAAAGCTAATATCAAATACCAAAACATTGTAGATTACAACACTTCTTTTTTTTTTTTTTTTTTTTTTTTTTTTGCGTTTTGAGACAGGGTCTTGCTTTGTAGTTCAGGCTGGCCCTGAGCTCACTATGGAGCCCAGGCAAGCCGCCGCGAACTCAGCAATCCTCCTGTCTCTGCCTCCCGAGTGCTGGGATTACAAGCGTGAGCCACCACGTCCAGCATTGGGTATGCGGTGTTGATTGTTGGTGGGCGTGTCTCCACGCCCAGCATTATATGTGGTTACCGGGGATCGAACTCAGGACCTTGCGCTTGCGAGGCAGGCGCTGGAACCACTGAGCCAACCCTCCGGCCCACAACACTTCTAAAAGAAGACATGAGTGAAAATGTTTGTGATCTTAGATGTAGTAGAAATTTCTTAAGTCACAAAAGCCAAGAGCAGTAAAAGATAGAGATTAAAAATAAATTCAAGACAACACAAGGTGCATGGTGGCACACACCTATAATCCCAGCACTTGGCAGGCTGAGGTGGGAGGGATCCCAAGTTTGGTGCCACCCTGGGCAGTAGAAGAAGGTCATAGCCAGTCCGCAATACATAGCAAAACCTTGTCTCAACCACCCCATCCCCCAAACAGAAAACAGCAAGTTAAAGGGAACAGTTCATGAGGCAGGAGAAGGCCCACATACACACATGGGTGTGTGTGTACACATGCACACCTACACCTACTGTCTTTGCCACATTCAAAAACATAAGTAAAAATATTACCTTTATTAAACAAGAACAGGATTCAGTGAGGGTGAGGAGGAAAGCCAGAGAACAAAAATAGTCCTGGAAAATAGAGGTACTATGGCCTAAATACAAAGTTCAGGACATGGATTAGAACACAAAAGGCAAAGACTGAAAATGATGGCAATCATCAGAACTGCAGGACGGCCACAGGAAGAAATTATCTAAACAATAAAAAGTTCAGAAAATAATAATATATAAAGCAAGGTGTAGAGAATTAACAACAAAACAATACTCAGTGAGAGCTGGCGATGCTGTTCATTGGAAGAGCCCTTCTTAGCATGCTCAGGCCTGGTTTTAACCCGCAGAAAAAGAGGAAGAAGTTTTTCCTCAACTGAAGGAGGCAAGTTAGGATATTAAAAGCCCCCACTGTGGGCCTACTGAAGTGGATGAAAGAGAGAGGCAAGCACAAGATCCTGAATTCGATCCCAAGTATTGCAAAAAGATAAATAAAATGCATGAAAATAGACTCAACACCTAAAAGAACAATGTTGTGAAACTGCAGAGTATTACGGGAAAATAAAAGTTTGTAAAGCTTCCAAAGATTTAAAAAATGAAGAGATTACATACAGAAAATTAGCCACAGTACTAGCAGCAGATAACCTTAGAGAAATGTGTCAGGGCTGGGTCTAGATTTCTCCCAAAATCTCACCCAGTTGGAAGTGGAGCTTTCCAAGAGGCGACTGATCTCCGATGTGTGACACTGCAGCTGATTCATGGTGCCATGGCAGGCTCAAGGGCCGTTGGCTTAAGCATGTGAGTTCTCTGGCCCAAGTATCCTGGATGAGAGAGTATCCTGGGTTAGAGAGAGGAGTGGTAGCCTCTCTTTTGCCTTTTTACCATCTTTTCCATGGAAGAAACTGTCCCTCCTCTGCGATGCCCCTCTGCCATGCGCCTCTCAGCCAACTATGGACTGAAACCTCTGCTAATCTGAGCCAAATAAACCTTTCCTCCCTTTACTTTGGGTGTTGGGTATTTTGTCCCTGCAAGAAGAAAAGTAATCAAGATAAAATGTTCTTAAAATTCTGGAGAAAATATTTTCTACTTGGACTTCTATACCTGCTGAACCATCATTCCAGGTCCCAGAGGAACCTCCATGACAGGCAAGTTCCCAGAAAGACCACCCATGTGCCCTGCGTCAGCGTCCACGGCCTCCATAGCAAACGACCACAATCTGAGTTGTTTAGAACATACTCATTGATTGTCTTACAGTTTTACAGCCTGTAGGGCTGAACCAGTTTTATTGGGCTGAAGTCAAGGTGTCAGCCAAGCACGTCCCTTAGAGCCTCTGTGGGAGACTTACCTGCCAGCTCCTAGAGCTGCAGTGTTTGCTTGTCCTGCTCGTGCTCTCTCTGCCCACCAAGTGAGTGCGCAGCCTCTCCAAATCTCGCCTGTTTTCGCCTTCACGTTGTCCTGCCATTGAAGAGCCTTGTGGTTCCCGTGGCTCCCTTAGTAAGGCAGGACGACATCACCATCACCCCGAGGGTCCTAACCTTAGTCACATCTGCAGGGTCTGTGAGTGAGAACACATCCATGGGTCTGATGACCCGAAAGTGGAGATCTCTGCCTGCCACACACCTCTCTGAGAACATGTTCAGAAGAAACACTCCAGCTGTTCAAGAGAGCACACGAAGGGGAAAGCGCGGAGAGACTCTAGGAGAAGAAAGGGAAGCTGATTCCACCATGACGGTGAGACAGTGTGCGGGAAGAAGCAGTGTCACTGTGAACGGGAAAGAGACAGGACTGGGACAGGCCCCGGGTCTCTGGTGGGGAGAAGTCGCTGCTGGAGAGACTCCAGGTGGGCTTATGCCTGAGAGACTGGGGTGGGAGTGTGACTCAGATGTACAGCACTCGCCTAGCATGCATGAGGCTTTGGGTCAGATCCCCAGCCCTGCAAAAATAAAATAAAATGTATAAGCAGTATATTACGTGGCTTAGTGATAGAGATGACATCAATGTACTATTCCAAAAATTAAAGCTAACCATGATCTAATTATGATTGAAGGACAGAAGGGTGAGAACTGTATGGAATGGTGGCTGTGAAGAAGTCAGATCTCAGAGAGGGGTGTCAAAAGCAAGTGCCTAAAACTGAAATATCAAGACACCACCATATGTTCTGTGGGACTGTGGTGATAAATACTGAAAGGAGGAACTGAAATCGAGAGATGGGTTGGAAGGGGTGGATGTTAGAAGGACACCAGTATCCCAAAGAGGCTCAGTAATGGCCCCTCTGCAGCCAGGGCTGAAAGTTGGAGATGCTGCTATAAAAATAGGATTTTGCTGATAGTAATGGGGATGATAATAGCCCAAGATAAAGGCCATATGGAAGTGCTTAGCGGCAGAAACAATGTGCGCTCAATTATGGCTATGAGCGGTGGGGCTGGAAGGGCGGCCAGGGTAACCTGGCTCACGGTGCATGGAACTGGCCCAGAGCACAGATCCCAGGGTCAAGGCCGGGCTCACAGGCAGTCCAGGGACATCATGCAAACCAGTCAGCCAGAGAGCTCAGAGATGGAAGACAATGAGGTGGAGGGCAGCTTCCCTGGCAATAAAAGTCATGGCATCTTCCTGGCTCTAGGGTGGACCAGCTGTCTGAACATGTAGCCAAATGAGAGCCAGACCCTCAGGAAGGAAGTCCCCATATCAATCAGCAAGGACATGAAAGAATGAGCTCGTCCTCAAGTCTAGCTACGGCAAAAGACATGGTCCAAGCTGCTGCTCTAGCCCATGGGAACCACCCCATTTCTGGGTGGTGTTTATGGGAGAAAGAGGTGAACTGTGAGATAAACGTCGAGTCATTGCGGCCTTGCCATGTGCAGCACGGCTTTATTCCCGGTTCAGGAGACAGCACGCCCTTCCTGGCAGTCATGGCTACTCTTTGCCCAGAACTGTAGCCCTTACTTGGCTGTTGACCTCTTGGCATGAGAAATCTGAGGTAACCAGGTAAAAGCTATAGCTTTAAAATGCGATGAAAGTCTTGGGTGGGCCCAGGGCCCCTTGACTGTGACCCCAGATACTCAGTGGGCTGAGGCAGGAAGATTCCAAATTTGAAATTGGCCTGAGCAAATTAGCAAGACCTTATCTCAAAATAAATTTAGAAAAGGGCTGGGGATGTAGCTCAGAGGGAACGCATCCCTGGGTTCAATCTCTACTATTGCAAAATAATTATTATAACTATAATGGATTCTTGTAAACCTAATGGAAAAGTCCTCTCTATGGCAAAGTCCAAGTTACAGGGGTGTGGAGGGAGGGAGTACAAATTCCCTACATGCTGAACTCAGGAGATGCATACTGGTGAAATATAAAGACACAGGCCAAAGTTAAAACATAGAAAATTATATACCACACAAGCAGTAGTTATAAAAACTGATATGGCTCTACTATCATCAGCAGAGTGAAAAGAAACATCATGATGATAAAAAATCAATTCAGGCTGGGTCAGGCTCAAAGGTAGGAGGCCCAGTGTATGCAAGGCCTTGGATTCAAGCCCCAGCACTGCAAAAAAAAAAAAAAAAGACAAGAAGTTAATTCACCAAAAAGATTTATAAATCCTAAATTTTGTGTGTTTATAAAAAAAGCAGAGCTTGAAAACATATAACACCGTAAGTTGAAAAAATTAGAAGGAAACCAGAAATTAACTACAGTTGGAAACCTATTTCTCAGCAATTGACAAAGTATCTAGAAAATTGGCAAAGACATATGTGAACACTACCAGCCCATTTGATCTCGCAGTGTGAGCAGAAAGCTATGTCCAGCAACTGAGGATACATGTCCCTCTCTAGCATTTACAAAACTATCATCAGGATGCACCATATATTAAGCATTAAAATAAATCTCAATAAATGTCCAAAGACTGAGATCATAGGCTGTACTTACTAACCACTAGTCAATTATACTAGAGATCAATAATTTAAAAATGTAGAAAATTCTTATACATCTGAGAAATAATCAACACTTAACAACCCTAGCATCAAAGAATAACTTAAAAGGAAAATTAGAAAATATGTTGAAAGTAAGAGAAACTACAGGTTGAAATCCCTAATTTGAAAATCTAAAATCTGGAGTCTCCAAAACTCAAGTCTCCTAAAAATTAAGGACCAGGAATGTTCAGCCAATAGGTCTATAGAAATACTCCAAAATGAGAAAATTCCAAAATCTGAAACACGCACGCCAAACATTTTGGATAAGGGATGCTCAACCTATAATTTAAAAATTATATAGAAGCATGGAAAATGTCATGTAGAAAAAGTAAAAGTCTTGTTTTCTCCTTGGAGTAGGCAATGTTTCTTAATTTAAAAAAAAACACTGAAAATATAATCCATAAAAGAAGTGGATAAATTTGGCTTTATCAAAACTAAAACCTCTTATTCTTCAAAGGACACTGTGGAGAGAATGAAAGGATGTGTCACACACAGAGGAACAGATGGCACTGGCCCAGGCTGATGTCCAGTGCAGGATTTGTACCCTTGTGAAGGACATTCAACACTCAGTAATAAGAAACAATGAAAAAAAAAAAACAAAAACCCAGGCTATGGAGGTAGCTCTGTGGCAAAGCATGCGTCTATGTGCTTGAGGTCCTGGGTTCAATCCCAGCAACAGGGAGAGAGACACAGAGAGATCGAGACTCCAAAAGACAGATTCAGAGGCCAAGTCTATTAAAAAGTGTTCAGCATCATCAGTCCCTTAAATTTCAAATTAAAGCCCTAAGACAGCTTTATTTCCACATTAGCCTGGAAGTTAAAAGGCTTCCTGGTGAGAGGCCCTGAACCTCTCCCACAGTGCTAGTGGGCAGGTGAAATGGCACCTGCAGAAGGCATGTGGGCAGTCAGAGAAGTGAATATGCATCTGTCATAGGATCCAGCTGTGCTGCTCCCTGGCTTTTTTCCACAAGAAAGGAGTTTATTTGTTTTCTTAAGGTACTGGGGATTAAATCCAGGGCCTTCATGCTGGCCTACAGCCCCAGCCCTTTTAAAATTAATTTTTTTGAGACAAGTTCTCAGTAAATTGCTAAATGTCCCAGCCTGAGATGGAACTTCTAAGTCTCCTGCCTCAGCCTCCCAGAGTGCTAGGATTTTAGGTACGGGCTACCACACTGACTTCTGCTACCACACCTCACTTTTTTTTTGAGACAGGGTCTCGCTTTGTAGTTCAGGTTGGCTCTGAGCTCACTATGTAGTCCAGGCAAGCCTCGAACTCAGCAATCCTCCTGTCTCTGCCTCCCGAGTGCTGGGATTACAGGCATGAGCCACCACGCCCAGCGACACCTCACTTTTAAAAGAAGAGAACAAAAGGAAAGAGAGGAGAATAGAAGGATAATGGGAGGGGAGAGGAGAGGAGAAGAGAAGAAAATTGAAATGCAATTTGCCTCTTCTGCTCAAGTCTCTCTTCTCTTCAAAAGTTAAGAAAAGTGAAAACCCCAGAGACACAGCAGAGGGCAACAGGTCAGAGTCCATTTGTAAACCCAGTTTCCAGGCTTGATAAGAAGAGGCCAAGGCTGGAAGTCAAGGCCAATCAAAGGTCATCAGTGGTGCTGATGGGATGATGATGATTATTTCACTGGCTTACAGGTCATTTGTTTTAGGAATTATTCTCACAATGAAAAGCAGAACCAAAAATCAAGAGATCTGATGGAGTCTCTACTCCACTACCAATCAGCTTTACGACCTTGAGCAGTATCCTTAAAATTTGCAAACGCAATGTCTCCGTCTCTGCACACTTGAGAATCTCTACCTCACAATGCTTTCTTGAGGATTAAATATCATGCGCCATGCTAGTAAGTTCTCAACAAATATGTTGTGTGTGAGCTGGACGGAGGGCTGTGTCCTGTGACTGGAGCACTGTGAATGACAGATTAGAGAATGTCCCCTCTGGCGGGCACTTAAGAGAGGTGGCCCTGCTGTACTCCGTCTCCAAAGCAGTCCTGTTCTTCTGATAAAAAGACACCACAGGGGCTGCTGGGAATCATGTCTCTGTGGGGAACACAAGGGGTGCTCTCAGGGAGCCTCTCAGTTCAGAGGCTTCAAACCTGCTGCCCGGTGGCCATGTTTGACCCTCTAAAGTACATAGACAGTGAACTTAAAGTCATTTAAGAAACCTGAGCCAACATTTTAAAGTTTGAGATTTGATATAATAGCCTGAATTTTCCATGTTTTTTGAAAAAGAAATTGGCAGGTCTGGCAACACTGAGCCTTATCGGAGAGGGTAGTGGAGAGCTAGGGTGGGAGCAGTTGTCTCCTCAGAGCCTGCCAGTCTCCCACAATCCCTCACACTGGAGACAAGGCCTGCTTCACAGTGACTCCAACGCAGTCCCTGCAGGCTTCTGTGAGGCCCACATTTTTCACCCTTCCACTTCACACTGTGAACCATCATTTCCCAAGGACCAACCATCTCTATGACTTGTCGTCTAAAATCTTGACTCTTGTGCTGACACTTGGACAGCCATTTGGCTCAAATGACTACCTTGTTTCTAGATACCCCAGCGGAAATGGGACTGGCCAACTTCCAGCAGATTCGAGGGATTTACATACTCAGTCTGCATTTCCTCTGGACCCCAGAGCAAGCGTCTCGGAGGTTCTGACCCTGATGATCTACGCTGGTCACATTTGTCTGCCTGTTTCCAGAGACCTATGTTCCAAAAGTTGCCAGCTGAACCAAGTTCATAACCACCTTAGATTTGCTGAGAAAACTTATGAGTACAAAACCCAGCATTGCCAAGACGTTGTGAGAGCCCCGGGCACCTCAGACCTCCAGGGAAACACGAAGCAAACAAAAGCAGCGTGTGGAGGTGCAGCCGTAGCAGTGGCACCTCAGACACCATGTCTTCCAGCAGGAACTGCAGGACCGACAGTCGGGGACTACTGCTCATGTTTCTGCCTCCAGGCCACTCCACACGCATGGAAGGTGGAACACGTGCTTCACTCTGCGGGGCACATCTGCGCATGATCTTGTCAATATGAAATATTTTCCTCTTTCAACCTAAATACTAAGTCAGGCAGCTACAAGGAGACCACCCGATCCAAAACATTTTTAAAAACCACAGTCTAGAAACAGATATGTCTCCCCATTTGTCTTTCCTCATAGCTACGAAGTTCAAAGACAAACTGCAATGTCCTCTGACACACCGGCTTCTGCCACTATGAAACAGAGATTCCACAAGAATGATGGCCCTAGATGGTAACACTGGCACAGACAGCCACCCAGGGACAGGGCCTGCTGACTGGCTACGGGTGGCTTTGTTTTGCTTCTATAAACAGTGAGATGCTTGTGGTTAATGTTTCTATGGATTTTATTCCCCTAGAGAAAATTCATTCCACACACCCCATTTTTTGTTATTTTTTACTAACAGAGTTACAGATCTATTGTCTGGAATGGTTTGTAAACACTGTCAAGCCAACAAAGAAGCACTCCAAAAAACAACAATTATTTTAAGAGAATATGTTTTAAATTTTAAATGATATATTCAGGTACTACTGGCCCCGAGACAGACTTCGGTACCAAGGTCAGTAATGCTCCTGTCTCCCTTTTCTAGTCTGTCTCACGATCCACCATTTGTCCCAGGGCTCTTTATCTCTCTAATAAATGCCAGAGTTTATTGACACATTTGATCTGCTTCTTGCCATCGGCACCTCAAATTCTGGAATGTGGGTGTCTTTTGCAGCTATATTATCTCCACTTTTGCAGGAAGCTCACTGTTATGACTCTCCCAGGCTTCTGACTATTGTCCAAACATAAACCCATGCGCACACACACACACACAATTTCTGGAGTCTTCTGCCTTACTCCTGGTACACAGATAATGCCAGTGTCTTGAACAACAGGCTTCCAAACAGACACAGATATGCTCTCCACAACCCATAGGAAAGCTGCACAGGTTTTCTTCACTACAATGTAAAGGGTGGGGAGCTTCACCAAATCAACACCGAAGAGGACTTCCCCAGGGAAAAGAGCAGGAAAACACCCACAGGCCCCCTGCCCTGGGAAATTGCACCCAAATTCATCTGTAAAATGTGTGCACAGAATTCGACAGTCTGAGCAGAGGGAATCTGGGCTTTTCTTCCTGGATGCTGTATACTTTCTAAAATTTAAGTTTCACTGAACACTGAGCTCTGGATTCAAAATGCTAGCAGATATATATTGTCACTACATAGTTTTCTGTCTATGTAACTTTACAGGCTGGCTCTGAGAATCCCTGGGCTCAAAGGATTTATTTGATTCCTGTTTGGAGCTGAAGGAGCTGAAGAAGAGAAGCAAAGCGCTTCCCACTGGGATGCAGAAAGGGCTGTTCTGGGGCTGCACCCCAGCAGCTCAGACTTTAAAGGCTCTTCACAGCACCCTCCAACCAGGCAACAGCCCTCAGCATCTGGTGTGAAGCCTGGGGATGTGGTGCTCACCTTCTAATGCAGATTAGATTTACAGAGTGGATGCGGAAGCAACAGAAAAACGTATCAGATGGCAACTAGATCCCAAATAGCCTTCAGTATGCATCACTAGGTGCCAGCACAAACACCAGCTAGACCTTGGGGCGCAGAGACGGAAGTCTGCCCATCTCCCCCATGTATCCGATGGCAGCCTCGCTCACAACCTAACAGAAGTCACACAGCTAGCTGCAGAAGTCCTCTCCGGATGTGACCTCTGTGCACACACACACAGCTACACTTCGGGGCCAGCTAGGTTTATAAAGACTTCCAGTCACACTGCAGGAGCTTTGCTTCGTGTACAGAAAAACCCAGAGTAGTCATTTCTTACTCCTACTGACAGCGACCAAGGGAAACAGAAAAATAATTAGCCAGAATATTGCCTTTCTTAACCTGTTAAGTAATAATAATGATATTCATGGCATATAAAATTAATGACTACTTTATAGGCTCCTTCTGATTTAATCCACACAATTACTTGAGCTCAGTTGGAAGGGATTGTTCTGTCTTGGTTTGGATCTGGTTATCTGGTTTCTCTTTCTGTGCTACTGAGGATTAGACCCAGGTTTTCACACTGAGTGGCAGCCCCAGCCCTTTTAATTTCATTTTTATTCTTTCTTTGGAGATAAAGCCTTGCTAAGTTGCCCAGGCTGGGCTCAAACTTGTGATTCTCCTGCCTCAGCTTCTGAGCTGTCAGACTGAAGTCAGTGCTTTTGCTTCCGTTTTACAGATGAGAAAGCAGAAGCTGAAAGGGGTCGGGGAACTCACCGGAGCTGGTGTGGTCAAGTGCAGCCTCTGGAGTCCCCAGCTGCCCGCAGGACTGTGCCCAGTGGCTGGTTGCCACTGTTCACAGGTCCCTGGCACTGGGAATTACAGCGTTCCCCGTGGCATCTGGTCACTGAGCACAGTGTCCCGAGCAGGGTCTGTCCTCCCCATGGAGTGGGGCTGGGATGGCTCAGTGGAGCACAATGCCAGCTCCCTCCCTGCAAAATGACCTGGGTCATCTCATTCTAACCCACAGGCAGTGTCACGCTGGTGGCCACTTTGCTGTCACAGCAGAGTTGCCGTGGGGTTCTCTGGTATACCCAGAAAGCACTTGCGGGGTAAATCACACAGAATCTGTGTGGTGATAGCAGAGCTGCTGCAGGATCAGCTTTCTCCTGGCTGGCCTGGCATGGTCCCCTGTGTGCACCTGCCCTGCCACCACAGAGGCCCCACACCATGAGCACCCTCAGCTTACTATCAGCTTTCAAATCCCTGAGGTACACATAGGGCACAGATCCCACAGGGATGGCAGGGGTGGAATGAGCCCAGAGACAGGGAATACTTCCAAAACTGCAGCGAAGCAGAAAGTGCTTTCTCTGATGGTCTTGTTTTTCCTGCCAAGCAAGCTGAGCAGGCCTCACAGGGCAGGGCAAGGAGCTGGAGGTGTGCAGAGGCTGAGGGGGGTGGTGGCATGCCGCTACACCCTCACACACCCCAGACGTGGTGCCGGGACCTGAGGATGCAGTATGGCCATGTTAGAAGGAGACACCATTGACTGGGATGGTCGGGGCTCCCAGGTCTGCATTTTCTGTCTTCCGTGATGAGTTTCCCACGGCCTCCTTCCTGGGTCAGGCCAGGCAGAACCAGCCGCTGGCCTGAATGCTCTGCAGAAGGTCACAGATTCTTAAAGTCATTCTCTACCGGTGTCTATCTGCAATGCCAGCTACTGTGATTCTACAGCAAATACTTGTGTCAGAGATAGAAGAAATTCATGCATCCAAATGAGACCCCAGCTGGGAAAAGCTCGCTGCTCAGGTGAACTCACTGCTTCTACCACAGGTCCTAGTTTCCTGTGGCTGCCAGCAAATGAGCACAAGCTGGGGGTCCACAGCAGCACCGACCGCTCTTCTCAGCTCTGGAGGCCAGTGTGAGATGCCATTAGGGCCGCCCTGCAGAGACCCAGTGAACATCAGCTCCTTGCCTTTTGCAGTTCCAGAGGCTACATGCTTTCCTTGGCTCACAGTCACGTACAACTCCAACACCGGCTTCCACGTCACCTCACCCTGACCCTGCCACTCCTGCTGCCCACTGACAGGGACGCTCGACTTCCGGCTACCCAGATAATCCAGGGCAACCTTCCCATCTCAGGACCCTTCATTAAGCACATCTGTCAAAGCCCTTTTGTCATGTAACACAGCATGTTCGCGCTTCAGGAGGAGAATGTAGGCCTGGTGGGGTCACTACTCAGCTGTCACAATGCCTGGAGCCCTGTGCTGCTGAGTTCCTTGGGTGCATATGGCCCAGACTAGTTCCATCCCTCTCTCCTCACAGATCTCGGGAATGGTGTGGGCACAAGCAAATCTTTAGCGGGCAGATGATAACCTGGAAATCCTAGTAGTTCACTAGCAACGGAGTCCTTTCTCTGTTCTATGGCAGTAAAGATCATTTTTATTTTATTTGTATTTGGTAGTCTTCACGAAGCCCTTGTAGTACTCGGCCACACTGTTGCTCACACAAGAGCTGATAGTCACAACTTAAGAAGGAGAAGTTTAACTTGGCTCGTGGGTTTCAGGGCTTCAGTCCACAGCTGTCTGGCTCCACAGTGGGAGATCACAGCAGAAAGATGTGAGGAGCAAAGTGCCTAGTTCATGGCAGCTGGGAAGCAGAACCGGGAGCAGCATCAGAGGGGAAGAGTTAGGGACCGGCTATGGCCCCCAGGTCAGACTCCCTGGCCACACAGACACTCCCGCGAGTGTGCCCAGACCCTACCACCCTGTAGGCTAAGTGCCTGTCCCGCTCTACAGAAACCCAATAGGAGATGAGCCATCTAGCTAACACCACATAGCTAAGGAGGAATCCTGCCCCAGGCATCCTGATCCCAAAGCCCATGCTCGGAAACTCTGCTCAACTCTGCCCCTGCTCTGCCTTTTCCATTGGCATCTCCATCCCCCAGTGGGGGCTGCAGACACTCGTGGCAGACCACTCTGCTCCCACTCCCACGACTGCCCCTGCTCCTTCCCGTCCTCTACTCACTCCCAGCCCTGACTCCAACTTTGCTCCCTCCCAGTCCTAACCAGGCCTCTCTTGTAGTCTCTGCTCTCCCTGAGCTCTTGCTGGCCACAAAGCCACCTTCACACCAGGCCCACCTTGTCCCAGGGGGATGCTGTGGGTTGGCAACAGGAACTCTCCAGCTGCACATCTTAGTCACTTTCTTGCTGTTGGGCTAAAATATCAAACACTTGAAGATTAAAAAAAGAAAGGCTGGCCCGGAGGGTTGGCTCAGTGGTTCCGGCGCCTGCCTTGCAAGCACGAGGTCCTGAGTTCGATCCCCAGTAACCACATATAATGCCGGGTGTGGTGGCTCATGCCTGTAATCCCAGCACTCGGGAGGCAGAGGCAGGAGGATTGCTGAGTTCCAGGCTTGCCTGGGCTACATAGTGAGCTCAGAGCCAGCCTGAACTACAAAGCAAGACCCTGTCTCAAAAAAAAAAAAAAAAAAAAAAAAAAAAAAAAAAAAAAAAAAAAAAAAAAAAAAAAGAAGAAGAAGAAGAAGAAAGGCTCATTTGGGCTCAGGGTTGTAGAGGTTCAGTCCATGGTTGGCTGGAAGGGCAGCCTGCAGAAAGCATTGCAGAGAAAAGCTGCTCACGGCATGGCAGGCAAAAAGCAGAGAGATCAAGGAGGAGGGGAGAAGAGAGACCCTTCCTGGCCACCCCCAGTGACCTGCTTCCTCCAGTCAGACTTCACCTCAATCACATTTAGCTACCAACACATCAGTGGACTGATCCCATGATGAGCATCACGCACCATCATCTAACCACCCCTCACAGCTCCTGTCAGCTCCGGGTTCATGTCAGCTAGACATCACCATAACACTGCCCTCTAGAACACAGCCTCCTGACCCTGTTTCTGGCTAGACTTTACACCCTCTCCTGGAATGTTAGCTCAGACAACGGTGGTGCTGAAGACCTCTCTGCCTAGATTCATCCACGCCCTCTGGAACGCTTCGCTGACCATCTCGGTGGGAATATGACATTTGCCTCAGCTGCCCCAGTGCCCACTCGTTCATGCCCTCTTGCATTAGCACTGACAAAATGCTCACAAGATGCCTACTCTGCACTAATGATTTGGGGATCAAGCGCATACCCACATGTCCTCCAGCCCTACACATGCACACTCTGGGTCGCTTAGGAAGCACAGCCTCTGTGACCTCTAGCCACATGTATGAGTCCCAGGCCACCAGCATCTACCCTGGGCACCACACCTCCATGTCCCACACAGCACCTACTCCAGGTGCCGGTGGGCTGTAATGTTTCAAAGACTTCGGATCCCTTCCTTTAGCCATAATTCCAGATGCTTCCTGACTGTCAGGAACAGGAAACTTCATCTACGCCAAGCTCAGAGCTGGGAATTAGAACAGTAAAGTACAGGAGTCATTCACACTTGGGGACAACATTAGGAAAGTGGCTAAAACATTTAGAAGAGAAAAGGGAACAGATTCTGTGTGGTGCCCAGTGATAACTATCTTACATGGGCAAAGGTGTTCATAGAGGTATCTTGAGGACCAAAGGAAACATGGATGCGGAGGCCCAGGGTACCTAGGACTGCATTGTGTGTAGGTGACACAAATCTTCCGTCCAGTGCAAGACTCTCACTGCACAGGTGAGAGATGCATGAAGCAGGATGAAACCTCACACCCTGCGCTTGCATTCTGCTCAGGGCTCCTGAGTCATGTGCATGGGCTTCCCCTGGGGCCCCAGAAGCAGGCTCTGGGAGAGGTCCCACTTGGAAGGTTATTCTAGCAGCCTCTGGCTGGGCAGTGAGGGGGCAAGGCAGGGTGCAACAGCGAACTGAGTGAGCTTCTGCCAGCCACTGCATCATCCTGCTGCAATCTGGGAAGCAGCACAGACCCCACGCCACCAGTTTGGATGGGGCTCGTGTGCTAAAAACTGAATTCCTGCTGTGATCCACGGAGTGAGTGGGGACCTCTCCCTGTTACGATGCCTGGAGGGAGGCCTCTGGGACCACATGCTCAACAGGGCAGAGCATCAGAGGGAACAATGGCGTCCTCCCAGGAACACAGACCAGACCACACGTACACACACACACACACACACACACTGCACATGCACACACTCCCCCTGCCACTCCCCCTGGGCCCTGCACTGCCTTGGGACTTTGCCAGCAAGAAGGCTCTCCCTTGACTGTGGGGCAGAACTCCGAGCCAAATGAGCCTTTCTTCTTTATAAATCCCTTGACCTCAGTTGTTTTGATCTGGCAACAGGTAATAATGCATTCACCCCAGAGCTTTCCTACCTGAGGGCAAAAAGGCCAGAAGGTTACCCCGTGGGGCAGTGAGAGCCAATTGCCTAAGGAGGTGACAACGCCCTATAGCCGCAGCACACAGGACACCCCAGGGCCACGGGACACCTCACAGGGTCTGGCGCAGGCACACAGACCGGTGTGATGCTTGAACTGTTACAGCCGCTGGTCCTCGCTGGTCACTGTCTAGCAGAAGAGGAAGGAATCTGGTTCCTCGGACATGACCGTTCTCCACGCTGTGATGCTAGTCCAGAATTTTCACGTCTTTAGAAGCTACATCTGCCATGGCCCCTCGGCGCTGACACACCTTCTCTCTCTGCCTGGCATGTCAGAGCACAGGCCCAACATCAGCACATGCTTCCTAGTGCCAATCAAAACATCACACTTTGGGCCAGGGATTTAGCTCAAGTGGTATCGTGCCTACCTTGGAAGCACAAGGGCCGAGTTTGATCCCTGGTACCACCAAAAAAATAAAATCAAATAAACCACACATCCCACTTAGCTCAGGGTGTTGTCACCTGCCCAGCAACTGCAAGGTCCTCAGTTTGATCCCTGGTTCCACTGCATTCAGACGGGGCACCTCTCTTCAGCTGCTCACAGGCAGCCTCATCTTCCTCATGGCCTGTGAGCAGCAGGGTTGCTCCTGCTCCTGGTGTTCCCACGCCCTGGAGTCACCATCTTCCTGACATGGCTACCTGTCCAGGGAAAGCCTCACCTGCACACCAGGAGCATAGCACACCGATGTAGAGGTGGCCGTTAAGGCGAGCGCGGAGAGCGGTGTTTCCTCAGCAAGGATGCACGCTGGCCACGATTTGCACCAAGCTGCTCCCTCCCTCTGCCTCAAGGCCATTGGGGCTGCATCAGTAGGTCTCCATCATCACCTCTGCCCTGTCACCTCCCCCACCATGGCACCGCCAGCTGAGGTGCCACCCCAGAAGCAGCCGGAGAGCAGCAGCGGTGCTGAGCGCCTCATTAGGGTTGGCCCTGTTGCTTTAGGAAGCCAGGCTCCTGTTAAACTCAGCATGCACTCCTGCCAGCTCCCCACAGTGAGCCCAGCACGTGTGCCCTTCCCTTCCGAGCAGCGAACCTCCTGACAGATGTCCATGAGGTCACCGAGCTGCTCCTCCAGGCTTCATGCCCAGAAACTGGCATAAGCAGCCTGCCCGCCCTGGCTGCCCCACCGGAAGACGTGACTTAGCACCTCTGGGTTCATTGCTTTGTCCCAGACAAGCAGGGAGAGTGGGAAGGTTGGCAGGCAGCATCTGAAATGCGAGTGGGCAGCGTTGACCACACACGGAACTGAGGAAACCCAACCCTCCGTGGAGGGGGACATCATCCCATGTGGGCATCATGGTAGGTAGGCAGCCATGGACCCGCGGGCCACTGGGCTCGCTCCCTTCTCCTCTGACCCAAGTGCATCCTGGGCCACCAGGGCCTGTGTCTGAGCACCAACAGGGATGGGGGCAGATCTGGAGCCTGGAGACCCGATTCCACAGGGGTGAGCTGGCCCCACAGCAGGCGGCCTGGGTCTGCGAGTTCCAAGCAGAGCCACAGACTGGGTCATCCACCAGGTGTCACAACGTCGATCCACTGAGCCCTTGTACAGGAGGTGCTCAAATTCCACAGCGCATTTCTACAGTAGAAACCACATTGTCAAGAATCCACTCCTCACACTGCCTTACTTCAAACACACGCATCCCACTGTCTGAGGAGATGCAGAGTCCTCTGTACCAGGTGTGATCAAGTGTGGTGAGTGCCCTGCTGCGCACCCTCCAGCAGAAGGCAGCTCGTAAAACTGTGGCGCTGCATCGCGGCCGCCTCAGTCACCAGATCTGGGGCTGTGGGGTTCCGGCTCCTCCCCAAGTCAAAATGCCCAGGCAAGGGGATATATTTGGAATGGAGTTAGGACAATGAGGCAGCCAGGACAGTGCAGCTAAACCCCCAGGAGAGGGGGTTCCAGAGCTGCTCAGGAGAAAGCAGACAGGACGAGAGAACAAAATGAGGGAGGATCTTGGGAGATGAGCTGTGTCTGCTACCAGATGCATCTTCCATGAGACCGGATCTCTGCTCACCCGCCCTGAGGCCACCACTCCTTAGTCTTCGAGGCTTCTCTGCAGTGGACTCAGGTGCACTGCACCCCGGACCAGCACAAGCTCCACGAGCAGAGGAACTGCCCTGGGCACACGGAGGCGCAGCCCGGGCAGACAGCTCGCTCAGTGACCTCACCCTTACAACAAACCAAGTCTTGTTAAATGCGAGGCTTAACTTTTCTCAGGAGCCAACCAGCACTGCCACACATGTGTTGAAACGCTGGGAATTCATTTAATTAGAAGAAGGTTTACTGATGCTTCTACCTGATGCTGACAGACACTGTTGCAGTCTGCATTTAAGACACTGACTACTACGCTTCACTTCCTGAAATATGCCGAGACTGAACTCCCCAGAGGCAGAGCCTGAGACCTTCCACATGAAGTCAGTGACCTGCCATCTGACACCATCGGGCCAGGAATTAGCAATTGGGCCAGGAGCTAGAAAGAGCAGGGCTCTGAGGTCAGGGGACTGGGCTGGACCAGAGGCGGACAGATGACTGTGATCAGGCCAAGAGCTGATGTCAGACTGCCTAGATTTGTGTGCAGCAACGTCAGAGATGCCGGGCATCCTCTAGAGAGTTACTCGCCTGTGTCTCAGTGCTCCCACCTATAAAGAGGGGTGACACAGGCCCTCATGATACCCAGCTGCAGAGGACCCTTCACTGCCTGGAGAAGCTGCAGCAGAAGACCTTGTCAGTCTGTCCTGGACGCCATCAGAGACTCTGGTTTTTGGGCTGTGCTGCCCGAGGGAGACCAGGGCCATCCCCATGGCATTGTGCATCCAGCGCTCCATGTCTCCCGGGTCCCCCATCCACAGGCCCTGGCTGCCCAGAACAGTTCAGAGCCACTTGGTCCCTGGAGACCTAGCTGCACTCCGCCTCTGCCGCATTCTCTCCCTGTCTCTGCCCTGTTTCCTTCCTCTCCGCTGACCTCTCTCCCCTCTCACCTTCTCCCTCCTCATGTCCCAGGAGCAGCTGAGCCATGCCACCCGTTCTTCTTCTCCCAGCACATGCGGGTCACCCAGATGTCAGGCAAAGTCACCCTCTCTAGGAGGACCTGCTGCTGTCCTCCCACTCCTGCGCTGCTCCTGTGCCTAGCCACACCTGTCACTGCTGAACTGCAGATGCTGCCCCCCCCACCACCACCATCCTCAGCTCACATTCAGTCAGCGTAAAATGGAGGTCTCCCGGCTGACCATGCTCCCTCTGGCCTCTGGGCAGGGAGCCCTTGGGGTGCAGCCTGGATGCTCAGCCTCTGCCCTCCAGATGCAGCAGGGTCTGGGAGGCCTTAGCGCCAAACACACAGCCCAGGTGGGCGCTGCCCCGAGCCCCACCTGCAGAGTGGCACATAGCAGTGCCTCAGATGATTGCTGGCTACAATGGGGTCAGTTGCTTCCTCAGCGTTTTTGTTATTTCTCAGGGAGCCGTTTACCTTCATAGAAACTACTGGAAAATGAATGTTTAGAGTTGTGCTCAGGCCAGCAGATCCTCACTAATTTTAATTTTTCAAGTCTGTTCAAACTCTTATCCTACTCTAAAGAATATTTTGCTGTTGCTGTTTGGTGGGACTGGGCATCAACCTAGGGCCTTACCCTTACTATTTTATTTTGAGACAGGGTCTTGCTAATTTGCCCAGGTGGGGCTCAAACTTGCAATGTTCCTGCCTTAGCCTCTCCCCTGTCTGGGATTATAGACATGTATCACACCCAGCCTGACATCTTAGAGATTCTCTTTCTCCATACTCTTCCCATTGCTGCATTAAAGTGTTCTGTGGACTTCATTTCAGCATCATTTTCACACGCACACGCTGGGAGGAAAGCGTGATTACTTAGACAAAAGCGCCCAAGGCGAGGTGGACGCTGACAGAAGTCATACCTGAGCTCAGCAGGATCTTCGCAGCCCGCCCTCAGGTGGGAAGAGGACGAAGGCTCCTTCAGCCGGCTATCCAGGGTGAGCCCTCGGTGTCTTGGGGTCTGCACAGCAGTGAGGCCACCCCCAAACACCCTCGAAGCTGGGAGACAGGCGCCCGAGGGCAGAGAAGCAACTCTGGCAACGTGGCTTCCCCAGGCCATGGGGGCCTCAGTCACCTCAGGAGCCTGGCGGGGACAGAGCCACATGGAGCTTTGACCAAAGCGGTCACTGCCAGGCCGAGGGCCAGGGCAGGATTTCCCACCCACACGAGAAGGGGTGGGATGCGGACCCCAGAGAAGCCTGGGATGGGAGGTGCCCCTCCCCCCTTCTCCCTCTGTTGCTCTCCCCCCTTGCAAGCCGGGCCAAGTCAATGGTTTGCAGCTGCGAGCACTGCCAGAGTTATTTCTCTAATTATTTTTCCTACCCAAACTTCCATTGCCAAAGCTGTCTGTGAGAAATGAAAATACATAAACACTTGCAAGTTTGTTATTATTTTTCAAGCAAAACACAAATGAACTTATCCTGTAAGCAGCCAACCTGTGTGGGTCAATATGCGTGTGGAGGTTTTTAAGTTCTTTTTTTCCCAGCTCAACAGGTAGCCATAAATAGCCTGAGTTCTCCTCACAAAATCCAAGCAAACTGAAGCCCTGACCATGATCCGACACCCCCACCTGGGGCTTGGGCAGAGCAGACATAGCCCCAGCTGGAGCCTGGTGCTCTGCCCAGCTGTGTATCCAGAAGCAGAGGCTCTAAAGCAGTGCCCAGAGCCCAGGGCCGCCTGCAGAAGGCCGCTGTCCTCCCCCTCCTCCTCCCTAAGCACAGGGCCAGCTCGCCGAGGGTGGGACTCAGATGAACACAGCAAGGGGTGGCGCCGGGTTCGAGGGGTGAGTGGTGCTTCCTGGAGGGAAGGCACATCCCTGAGATGGATGCCAGCCTGAGGCCCCAGGGACAGAGAGCACCGGAGAAGGCCGGAGCCTGCTAAAGGCCAGGTCCGCTCCATTTCCTCACCTCGTGGGCACAACAGCGTGTGGGTAGGGACTGCTGTCCCGTTTCCTAGGTGAGGACACTGAGGCCTTGAGAAGCAGCATGAGCCCTTGGTGGTGGCACTAGCGAGGCTGAGGCAGGAGAACTGCAGCAAGCAGGGGCAGCCTGGGCTACACTGTGGGGCCTCCTTTCGAAAAACCAAAGCAGAGTAAGAAGGAGAAGGGCAGGGAGGGGACAGTCAGCAGGGAGGGAGCCTGAGGTCTTGCTGCCGACCTAACAGCCACGCGGCGTGGCACCTGGATGGCTTGGTGCCCACGGCTAACCTCCTGTTCTGCAGCAGAATTCCACTTCCTTGCAAATAACCCTGAGTCTTGCTGCTGGTCTCTTTCTGGTCATCAGTACATATTATTATAGTTAAATTATTAGCACAGCACAAAATTCTGGAGGACAGAGAAAATCTAAAAAGCACCTTTAATCCTATCACAAACCAATAACAGCCTCTTTGTGGCCCTCCCGGTGTCCTCCACTCTGTGAGCCTCGGGCGGCCAGCTGTGGGCATCCCCTGGGCGTGTCAGGGAACGCTGCACTCTTTCCCGTGTGGTTGTCACTGAGGCAAATGCAAGCATTCCCACCATGTTCACTTTCCAGCATTCGAGAAGATGGAGACCACAGGGAGACAGCTCTCTCCTGTTGTGGGGCGGGGACGGCCTCGAGGTGGGGACCTGGTGGGACAGGGCTGCTTCTGCTGGCGTGGGCAATGGAGTGAGGTGCCAAGCAGCACCAGGCGGGACGGGGAGGCCTACTGCAACCTCTGTGGAGCCCAACGTGGCAGACGCTAGCAGCGAGCCATTCACATAAACACCTCAGAGCAGTGACGATTCCAGAGGCCGCCATCGCTCAGGACACGCAAGTGCTGCTTTGTCCAGGCGCTGTTCTAAGCGTTTCCTCCCACCTCACATAGATGGCAGGAGGTGTTACAACCCTGATTTTGCACATGGGGGAAACCGAGGCACACAAAGGCTGGTGACCTCCCCACAGAGCCTGACCTCTCCAGCCTGTGAGGGGAGGGGACAGAGGGCAGGGCCAGGACCTGAGGAAGCCAGAGTCCACGGGGTTAAATATGTTGCCTCACACCTCTCCCCCAGCAGGCCTCAAGCCAGGGTGGCTGAGCTTCACCCCAGGCTCCTCCGTGTCCTCTCAGCCCTGACAGTCAGTATGCTCGGGACTGGAGACAAGGCTGTACCATCATCTCAAGCCCCGGCTGCAGTCACCTGTGTGCCTCACTGAGGTCATCAGAGGCCAGCAGCCCTCAGCGTCACATTGGCACCCAGAGAAGGGCACCACCGACCAGGAGGACAGCATCACCTGGGCTGGGCATTCACAGCTCCCGGACCAGCCCTCAGCCTCAGTGTCCCCTGCAACTGTACTGGCAGCCGTCGACACTCATGCACACAGGACCAAGTAGCACCACAGCAACCAGTGGCAGCCGGAGAAAAGGCCGACAAAGTTTTCCCTCATGTCACCCTGAATGACTAAGCGATCACCCTGACCGGTGTGGCAGATAAACTCATCTTCATCACACAGATGAGGAAACTGAGGCACACAAAAGACCAGGGGTCTGTCCTCCATCACCTCAGCTTGGAGCCTCAACTCCCGGTCTAATGCTCCATGTTCTTTTAGCTGGTCCTCCAGAAAGGACAGACATAGCAAGGTGAGGAATGAGAAGGAAGAGGGCATGTAACTGTCCGGGATGCAGAGGCCCACGCGAGGGGCCAGGCCTCCCTCTACCCGAGGCATGGCTGGGCCGTCTGCACACTCTTGGCTGGCTGTTGGCCTCACACCTGGCTGTACAACCACCCGATACCTGCCACCCAGACACCATGCATGGCCGCAGGGCTGAGCGTGGTGTACAGATCTCGCTGTCAAAAACACGGGCGTCTCCAGACTGGCGGGGGAGGAAGCCCTGAGCCTCCCAGCTGGAGACCAGATGAATCCACCCTCTGTGGCGTTGGCCACCAAGGGACAGGGCCCGAGAGAGTCTCACACCTCAGCTCTCAGGCTGCTGCAGGTCTCCAGTGGGTCCAAGCCTGCCGACCCCTCTCCTACTCCGCGACACCGCGTCCCCAGGAAGGCTCCCAGATCGGACATTTCTGGGGCCTCACACATGCTGGGGCAGAGGCAGTTTCCCACTCAGTGCCAGACCAGGGTGCCTGGTGTCAGAAGAACCCCAGATGGTGGCTGAGATGTTGGGAAATACAATTTATTTTTCCCCCGAGTCCCAATAGCAACCCGTCCTTACACATGGTCTGGTCTGAAGCTGTCACCCAGAAGTCTCTCCGTGTCCAGCACAGGACACAGCCTCTGGGCCATGCAGCAACTGCAACGAGGCACAGCAGAATACCTATTCTTCAGCCAAGACAGGAACTCACGGATCTGACACTAATAAAAGAGCTAGAGCCACGAGTTGGTGCACTCTGAGGCCGGGGGACGTTACGACCGCTTCACAGACTCATCAGCCCAGTGGGCCTATCTGCCAGCCTGGAAGCACCAGGGTCTGGCTTGGATCCAGTCTCGACAGGTCAAAACCACAGTGCCCTGCAGACGCAGCCAGGCCGCACTGCCTTACTGCTGCAAGGGAAGGAAAAGGGTGCGTCTGCCTTTGGTGACAAGGGCTGGTGAGGTTCGCCTTGCTGTGGTCAGGCTGGACCTGAGGGACCAGGACACTCAGGAAGCTGCTTTTCTGGAAGCCTAACTGAGTCAGCTGACCCCACTGAAAGCACCCGCTTGGATGGCCTCTGTTCCCCTGTCTCTGCAAACACATCCAACCATTTTGTCCCCTTCTTTTCAACAAAGTGCCTGAGATACATTTGTGCCTGTTGGGACTCAAAGCTGAGTTTACCACATTGTGCTGGGTCTCAGGTTCCAGCCTCATGGAGCAGATCAGGCACGGACCCCGGCCAGTGCCAGGAGTTCAGCTCAGAGAAGTGGGCACTGCCTGTGTCTCCCAGACCAACCAGGGCCAAGGAGTCTCTCAGGGGTGGGTGGGCACAGGCAAGGCCCAGCTTCCATCCCTGGCACCTCAAGGAGAGAGAAGTCCTTTAGCTGAGCAGGTGCACAACCGGCCCAGTTTCCACGTGGGGCAAAGCAAGAGGCCCCACCCACCATGCCCACCACACCCACCATGCGGGGGCTCCCAGGTGTGCTTTCACAGGAAGGTGGGTCTGTCTGCTCCTCCTGATCCTGGGTCCTTTCTGTTAGGCTTCGGCAAGGGGGCAGCACGGAAGCAGGAGGTCACCTGCTGTCCTCGAGGCTGTCTTGGTCCTCTCTCCAGAGAGCAAACACCACATAAGGAAGTTCAAGCCAGGACAGACCAGGAGAGGCAGCAGGTGTGAGACCTGGATGTCACGCGGGGCCCTCAGGCTACACAGCAGCCATCCACACCACGTGCCCAGAACAGCAGCTCAGCAGAGCCACCTGTCCGCAGAAGGATGTGAAATAATAAAATGTGGCTATATGCAAAACACTGGAGTTTTCACTTCACAGTTAACTTCCTGGTTTGCACGTGAGACATCAAGACATCTCTTGTATGACATCTTTGTTGGCACCTCTCACCCAAAGGGAACCTCCAAGTCCCTGCAGTGCCCACCTGTGGGCACAGTCTGTGTGTCCATCTGCCCTGCTCTGATCTGCTCTGCCCTGCCTTTGGCCGGTGCACCCCATGGTAACGCAGGACCCCGAGCAGGCTCCTCCAGCACACAGCAACTGCAGCACCCTCAGCCTTGACATGCCCTCTTACGCAGCTCAGGCACTGTCTGACAGTACACATGTGCACATCTCCCCATAGACTGCCACTCACCATGCTGGGGGCTTCCAGTGCACTGCTGTGCCATGGTGCTGGGCGATGCTTGGCACTTGCTGGGTGGTTCTCCATCTGTGGCACCTCACGGGTGCTGGACACATAACCCCACGGGCACATGTTTCACAGCAATGCCCTGGGTGGCTCTCCTGCTCTCCTGACGCAGGTTTCCTTGCACTGCACCCCTCCAGTAGGCGAGCTTTGTCCACACCAGCATCTGGTCCTCTACCCTCCTGAGCACACTGCAAAGGACTTCTGAGCAGTGTGTGGCCTCATGAGCAGGCTGCTGGACCCCCAGGAGGGGCATGCTCTCCTCCAGCAAGGCCTGGGCTGGGTGGGGCAACAGAGCCACCAAACCCGAGTTGGGGGTCCCAGGCCACTGTACGGAGCACAGCTGTCCTGGCCGTGACCACAGGAGCATTGCCTGCGCTGGGGGCAAATGTACAAAAGGGGCACTGAGCGTTCAGGTCACACTGTTATGAGCTGAAGCTTCATGGGCCTGATCCTAAAGCCCTTTGGGCAACAGTCACGCACACTGGGAAAGCAGAGGGGAAGCAGGGGCCTCCTTCACCCGGGACTCACACGCCATCCACAGCCCTGAGGCACTAGCTCAGAGCCAGCCCAGGGACCTGGGGGCCTGACTCAGTTTCCTCACAAACCATCAAGCCAGCTGTGTGCTCCTAGGTGATGACAGGCGCTTGTTCTGGGCGGCCATGTGCCACCCCCATACACCTCAGGCAGAAGGGGACGCTCAGCCAGCTGGCCCGGTGGTAGGAAAGCAGTGGGCGGAGAAGGGGACAGCTTTCCTGCTCCCTGGTCCCCCGTGTTCTGGTCCCGTCCCAGTGCCCATGTCCTCCCCGCCCCCCAAAGTCGGACATACACTGGATGTGTGTCTGGTTTGCTTTTCCACTTATCCAACACCAGCCTTCCTCTGGAGGCTGGAAGGAAAGAAGAAGCCAATAGACAGAAATACAATGTGGATGCTTCCAAGGCAGCTCCAGTCCTCACGCAGTCCAAGGGCGGGGAGCTGGTCAGAGGATTCAGCAGCTGGCTCAGCAGCTCCCGCGGGGCAGGGTGGGGGTCTCCACGATTATGCTCCACTGTTGCTGCCTGAGTTCTTCCGCCCACTCATGCCCTCCTCAAACTGCTGATCTCTCCCTGCACGCTCACGGTGGCAAATCGAGGCCCTGCTGCCAGGCAGGACGGGTGTGTTCATGGCAGCAGGAACCTCATGCTCCCATGCGCAGTGCACGCTGCCCTCCTGCAGTCCCCGGAACAGAGGGAAGGTGGGTAAGCACTCAGCAGCGCAGACAGATTCTCTTATAGGCCAGGCCCCTCCCTGCGAGACAGCAGAGCTTGGAAGCCAGGCAGGGTGACTCCCCAAGTTCTGAGCCCTGGTCGGGAGGAAGGGAACCCTGGGCTGTGGTGGGAGCACACTGAGGCTGTGTGTGCCCATCTTGTCTCCGTTTCCCTGCATGCTCTGGGCCCGCAGGTACAGCTGTCCGGCTGTGAAAGGGGCCATGCTCCCTGGCTGTAGCTTTGCTTGTGCAATAACACATGATCTCCTCTCCCCTCTTCACTGCCAGACCCAGGGCAGACAGTGCATGGCACAAGCGTGGAGTGGTGGCCGGCCAGTGTGTCCGCACTGGCCCAGGCATGCGCAGTCAAGCAGACCAGACCTTAAGTGTTTGGGTCTGGAGGGGACCGGTGGAGGACAGAGTGCCACCCTTCTGGGGGGACCCTTGGAGTCACAGGGTGAAGCTGGGACCACAGGGCTGCCCGGGAGATGTCAGAGGGGAGAGCGAGGGCTCCAGCCTCAGGGCTCAGGCGTGACACTGGACAGCCTGACCCCGGGACACTGTCTGCAAAGCAGTAGAGATGCAAAGCAGTAGAGATGCGCTGACAAAGGGAGGCCACAAGACAGCACAACCTTCCGTCTCTTCCTCTGAAGCCCCCACTGCTCTCAGCCACCAGCCCCGTCTCAATAAAGAGGCCGGCCCGCCACACTGTCCTCACGCTCCTGTCGCTTCCTGTCCACCACCGTGAGTTCACTGAACACTGCCCTGTTGCCCGGGGCAGGAGCCCTCTATGTGCTTCCGAGTTCTTACCACCAGCCACAAGTCTACCCAGACGCATCTGCTCCCATCTGAGCCCAGGACGACTGCTGAGGGTCTGAGCTGCAGGACATGGGTTAGTCGTGTTGGGGAACTCAGAATCAGCACCCCAGTGGACGTGGAAGAGCAGAACTGGGCACCCAGAGAAGGGGGCACAATAGAGCCACCGTCTTGCCAATCCAGGGTTCTGGAGATGGCCAGAGGGCCAGCCCTGTGCTGTATGGGCCAGTGGCTGGGTGCCTGGTTGGCCCTACTCCCTGGGAAAGGAAGCATTCACTTCTCCAAACATTTCAAGTCAAGGAGGCAGAGAGAAAAGGAGCCGCAGCCCGGGGGTGGTGCGAACCAGTGTTTCCCCAAACGGAGGGGAGGGGGTGTCGGCACTTCTCAGGCTAAGGGAAGGAGGGACAGGGAGGAGCTTGTGGCCTGGAGAGGCCCATAGTCCACATGGACTGTGGCATGGTCCGCCCTGCTGGGGCTACGCATCCCTGAGACCAGGGCTACGGGCAGAAGTGGAGAGAAGTGGGTGGGCGGCCGAGGAGACAGGGGCTGCACGCAAACCCGCCTGGCAGGGCCCGAGGAGGCTCCTGATGCACAGGAGAGTTGGTGCTTGGACTGTCAGCAGAAACCCCTGAGGCCGTGGCCGTGGCGCTGCAGCCCTTCCTGACCCCAGCAGGCTGGAGAGCAGGGCAGCGACCAACCAGACAACAACTCTGACACGGGGCCTCGCCCCACGGGCCACAGCCCTGGCCAGGACACCGACAGCCATCAGGACACGGAAACAGATGGACAATGACAACTTTCTTATTCAACAGCATTTCGACCTGGAAAGACATGCAAGGGCCCCGCCCCTCGTGGGTTCTCCCTGGGAGGACAGGGCGGGGTGAGGCACTGCTCTCACGGGGGAGGGTCTGGGGGGAGGCATGGGGCCCAGCAGGGCCTGAGCTCTTCAGATGCGGCCTGGCCCCTCTGCATCTTGGCATAGCCAGAAAGATAGGCAGGGCTGGGCTGGATGTGGCTCCGGAGGGACCCAAGGTGCCAGATGTGGCCAGGGATTTTGGGGGGTCAGGCCAGGCACCTTTCACCCCCTCAACCCCCATCTCCTCCGCACATCACAGCAGCTCCATGAAAATCAGACTGGAGAAAAGGGCTAAAAAAATTATGCCAATGGCAATGCTCTCCAGAAAGACGCTCTGTGACCACCCCATCTCTGCACAAAGTACTTCTCAAAGGGAAGCTAAACAGACGCCCCCCCCCCCAGACTTTCCACTCTCAGGGCTATTTTTGTTTTGTGATTTGCCAAGCCTCAAAATGAAACTGGGAAAATACCTTGCTTGGCTGCTTTTTATATGGTAGTTTATAAGACACAGAATGAAACAGAAATCACGATAGTGTGAGGGCTCAAGTTTATATTCGCAGAGGGGCCAGGAGCTGGGAGCCCGTCGGCTTAGGGAGGCAGCTGAAGTCAGCCCAGCCAGCCTGGTCCGACGAGCGTGAGTGGCTTTCAGTGGTCTAATCAGCCCCACTCCTCACAAACACAAATAAATACAAACTGCCGTTACACTGGGCAGCAAGATGGCATACTCCACACAATGAGAACCAGCTGAGCCCCGCGCCCCGGTTTGCAAAGAGGCGACCCCACGCCGGGCTCCGGGGACACATGTCCCTGCAGTTTCTTCACACGTGTCCCCTGCAACAGTTTCCAGCCCATGGGGGGATGGCTGCAGGATGGCCCGGAACCACGGCCATGTCTGGAGACAGGCCACAAACTGGCCCCTCAAGTGCACGCGTGTTCGGGGGGCATTGTTCTTCAGGGTTCTCTCAAGTAGCAGCTACTAAGAGCACACAGGCTGTGACACGGGGGTGATGCTCTCCTGGGGACCACGGTCCACACTCACAGGCTGGAGCCACTGTTCGCAGTGACGAAACCTCCAGAACTTGCAGGACTCGAGCTAAGGGTGCTCAGGCTGCAGGAGGAAGGACAGGGGCTGAGAAAGGACAGGCACCACTCTGGAAGCTCAAAGTTCCGATGCTGGTCCGCTCTGGGGTACGCAGATGGCTCCGCACTCTGACTGCTCTTGCACAGGGGAGCGCTACCCCAGCAGTGGAGTGACCTTTCTGAGACGCTGCACCCCAACCTGCATCATCCCCGTGCCTCTCACTCACCGCAACTGGGTAATTTCTGCCTCCCTGTCATGGGTCCTGGTTTGGGCACCACTGGTGGGACAGGTTCACCAGGCTAAGGCTGGCATTGGCTGCCTCTGTGGACAGAGCCCCTGTGGCTCATCTGGGACCAGCCAGCTCCCCGTACCGGGAGCAAAGGCCGGGAAGAGCCTAGGTGCTGCGTGTCGCCTGCAAGGAGCAGTTAACCCGCGCTGCAGGAATAGGTCCCACAGCGTCTTCCCAGGGGACCTGGGGCCTCCTGTCCGGAAGGAGCCCTCAGTCCCAGCCTCAGCACCACCGACCCACAGGCCTGGGCTGCTCCAGGGGCTGTCCTGGTGGGATTAAAGGGCAATGCGACTCTCAGGAAGCTCTGAAGAAAGTAATGCTTGAATTCAGGGTAAAGATGAAGAGAGAAGAGTGAGTCAGTGGAGCAGACAGATGAAGAGGAAGCTGAATACACAAACCTCCTCCAGCAACCTCTCTCCAATCTGAGCAGTGTGCTGACTACAAAACTGTTGTTTCTCTCTCTTTCTTTTTCTCTTTTCCTCTGTTTATTTCTCCCCCTCTCTCTTTTCTTTTTTCTTTTACTTTTCACAGGCTCTCCATAAATTACCCAGAATGTCTTCAAACTTGAGACCGTGCTGCCTCAGCCTGTTAAGTATTTGCACTCGCAGGCACATGCCACAGTACCTAGCTGTTCTTCAACAATGGGTGCTCCAGGAGAGGCTCATGGATGGCATGTCCTGAGGGGTGAGGGAACAGTGCCAGGCAGGAGGAAGAATGAACAATTCTGGTGAGAATGCAAGGAGAATCCTAGGAGTCTGAGCCAGGACTGCCCTGTGTTTGCAGCATGACAAACACCATCCCAGTGTGACACTGCAGAGTCTCGTCTGCAGCCTGGACATGGCCTGGAGGTGTCAGATGGGTCCCTGCTGCTTTCCCTCCCAAGCAGGCTTCAGTCCACCAAGCCTGGGGTGCCCAGGATGGAGCCTGGCCTGGAAAGGTGGCATGGAGCAGGGCAGCTGTGCAGGAGCCCGTGTCTGTTGGGCAGGCTGGTGAGTGGCCCTGCAGGAGGGACACGGGTGGCCTTTCCAGACCTCATAGAGACAGAGAAGGCACAAGCCAGGCCCAGAGCACTGAGCAGAGCCTGCAGGGTCAAGGCCCTTTCCAGGCATGTCTCTCCCCACCCTCACCAGCCTGAAAAGTAGAGGAGGAAACCAAGGCCCAAGAGGCTGACATGGCCACATGGCTGGTAAGTGGCAGTGAGGGGCTGGAGCCTACGGGTGCCAGCGAGGCCCTCGTGGGGATACCTTGACTGTCAGCAGCGCTGGCCAAGAGGAGCCGGGTCCTGTCTGCAATGGGATGGTAGCAGTGAGTCCCTCCTTCTCCAGGAATCTGGGAGGGCCCTTGTCCTCCAGGAAATGTGGGTTCGCCGGGGCAGGGCCCTGTTCCCGGGGAGGGGCTACTGTCTACCCCATCTCGCCCCGAGGCCCAGCCACCTTCTGCAGCTCAGGCAGTGCCCTCCGTGCTGGGATTGGCATACTGTCCCTTCCTGCTGATGCGCTTGCGCCCTGCACCACCACCTCCGCCTGCCAGCATCTGCCCTGCTTCCTTCTGCTTCCTTGGGCTTTTGGCACCAGCTCTTGCAGGCACCCTAGCTCCTGGAATGTCCTCTGCAAATATGGGCATCTCTGCGCCAGCTCCACTTCGTGGAGTCGTTTATAAAAATATCAGTGGTCCCTCTGCCAGCTGAGTGCAGACCAGCGCTGCTGCTCTCCTGCCTGCCAGGGATCGTGTGGGCTGCATACAGGCCATCACAGGAGCTGCGGAAGGACCATGCTGGGCTCTGCATGCACACCGCTGCATCCGGCGCTCGGCCCTCAGGCGGCACTCAGCAGGCCCAGCAGCAGTCAAGGCCTGGCTACCTCAGACTTGGCCTGGATTGTAGTTGGTGGGTTAATGTACGTGCTGGCCCACAAGCTCCACTTTCTGCACCCTGGTCATGAATGTGACACCTCCATCTTTATCTCCCTGAGCATGAGCTAGCACCACTGACCAGGTCCTCTGGCACAGGGACCCAGGCAGAAGAAAGCTCTAGGCCCCCGGTACTCGACCCTGCTCCCATCCAGACGTCTGCTCTGTGCCATCTTTGGACATGGTGCCAGGGAGAGAACACCAATGAGCTCACGATCATCACATGTTTACCCAGCGGCACCGAGGGTCGCCTCACCTAGGATGGTGTGAGGCATGAGAATGCGGTGAGACAGCGCCGTGGTCACCCTCTGGCCCACTGCCCAGCCTCCTTTGCAGTGGGAAATGGTCATGTGACTAGGCTTAGTCAGTGGAATGCAGGCAGAGCAACATGTGCCCTGCAGGAGCGGCCTGTAAGGTCTGGAACTCGGCCTGCCTCTGTCTCTCCCTTGCCTGTGTTTGCTGGTGGGTGCAAAGGGCCCCGATCCCACGGGCGAGGGACACGGATACATCCTGGGTCCCTGTCTGCAGCAAGGAGCAGAGACCCCTGTGGGACCTGAGCTGTCTGGACCATGTGCGGGAGAAGCAAAGACCCTCACAGCACCTTGAGATCCTGAGGCAGGGCTGAGCCCACCCTGACCCGTGTGCTATGCTCCCCTCTGCTCAGCGACCTCAGCACTTTCTGCCCTAGGAAAGCAGGTGCCCAGGCCTGGGTTCCCCTCTCCTCTCCATGCCCAGCAAGACACTGTCGCCTGCTTCCTCCGGCTGCTGAAGACCTTCATCCAACCCCCTTCCCTGCTGAGAGCAGACAGGGTCGCAGCCTGCAGGTGACGAGAGCCCCCCACACCGGGCAGAGCCCTCACCCCAGCCCTCTCCTTCCTGGTTCTGCTGCTTCCGCCTCCTGCCCGCCGCCAACTCCTCTCCTGGTTCCCCTTGGCCAGTGAGACTGTTGCTACTGCTAATACAAACAGCCAGCAGTTTCCAGTCACAATGGGATGGTGCCCAGCAAGTCACCCGCCCGATCCCGCCTCACCCTCCCAAGGCCGCCAGGGCTCCAGGAGCCAGAGTGCAGAGCCTGGAGAAGCGACTCTCGCAAGGCACTCAGCTGGCAGCGTCGGGCCGGACCAGGCCGGCACTCGCACCCCTCCTCCGGGCAGACACAGCCCCGCTGGAGGGTACAGGCTTGGCAAAGAAGGCACTAGGACCACCTGCCCCTGTGGCCACGCCTCTCCTCACGGGGAACAAAGTGTGGGGGTGCACAGTGCACGGGAGCCAGGGCCAGACCCTGGGCTCAGGGACACACACACACCTGCTGCCCTGCACTGCACACTGAGGGGCACAGCACAGATGCACAGCTCTGAGCTGGGGTGGCGTGGGGGGTATGGAGTCCTCCTGCTGCCACGTTGCTATTCTCACCCTGCTGAGCCACCCTCAGGGCATTGGCAAAGTCACTCATCAAACGCTCAACGACCTCTGGGGCCTGGCAGTGTGCTGGGGCTGAGGGCATGGAGACGACCCAAGCATGGCCGGCACCTCGCCACCAGGAAAACCAGCTGGGAGAAGCCGCCCAGACACAAACTAAAATGCCAAGGGACAGGGACATAGCAGAGGGCACAGGGGACCATGTGGGCCACAGAAGGGCCTTGTGCCAGTGCAGGCCAGAGCAGTATCGGGGCAGGTTGGGAACTGGTGCCAGAGAGAAAGAGCATTTTAAAAATCATAGGATCTGTCAATATGGGTCGGTCTGGGTTTCTAGGAGGGACGGTAGTAGGGGGGAGATTTCAGGGACACAGCAGAGAGGCAGGAAGGCATGGAGTGTGGCCTGAGGTCTGCACCCAGCAGCGGGAGGCCGTGCAACTGTCCTGGCAGCCCGAGGACAGGGTCAGACCATGTTCAGAAAGAAGTCCCAACATGGGGGCAGGGTATGCACAGAGAAGGGCTTGGTGAACACCGATGGATGGACAGATAAATGGGTGGGTGGATGGACAGGTGGATGGGTAAGTGGACATGGATGGATGGGTGGATGGATGGATGGGGGTAGGGAGTGCATGAATTGATCAACAGGTGTGTGAATGGATGCATGGATGGATGGGTGGATGGATGGATGGGTGGATGGGTGGGTGGGTGGATGTGGATATATAGATTAGTGGTGATGGACAGAAGGATGGAGATAGATGAGCAACTTGCAGAAGACATTGCTCCCAGGTGATGCCCAGACCCGTGTACAGGGGTCCCATGGCCTCCGTGGCTGTGCCAACCCGCTGACAGGTATTACTACAGTCCTGTATTAATCCACCGCCAACTTGAACTCAGAAGAGAATGGCCTCGAGAGGGCCTCTGATGAGAACCCCTGTCCTCAAGTGGGGCTGGAGGGGCTGGCTAGGAGGAGACCTTGCCTGGGACCCAGCAAAGCTTGGGGGTGGGAGTGCCACCGTCCTCCTGTCTAACCGCCTTGGTCTCCTCTGGAGCACCCCTCACCTGCCTCCGCCCCACCCGCCCTGCCTGGGCCTGGCCTGGAAACTCCTCGCAGTCCTCCCAGCGTCCATCCCTGCGGGTTCTCTTCCTCACACAGACCTGAGGCACGTGGACAGGAGGCTCTGCTGCACGAGGCTGAGGCCCCACTAGCTTCACAGGGTGCTACCCCAGCCCAGGAGCTGCTGCAGCCCCACCATCTTCACAAGCCCAAAGAGAGCCGGGCTGGTACACACCCCAGTCTCCAGGATGAGCTGCTGCCTCCTGGACAAGCCCAGCCTTTGTCCCTCAGCTCCACCACTTCCAGGGCGGCCGCTGGCCCAGGTCCCCCTACAGTCTAGACAGGGACCCTCCCTCCCTTGCCATCCTCCAAACCACCACTGTCTTCCTGTTGTTAATAAATGACTTGTCTATCTCCTGCCGACCTTCTCTGCTCTGAAATTTTGTGCTTTTGAGATCCCAGTGTGCACAGGACACCAGTGAAGAGCCACCTACCTGTGTGTGATGATCCGCTATTAATTAATTGATTAGGGAAGTGGCTCACCATAGAAATGGCATGCATTTTCTCACCATGGAGGTGCTTGTGTAAATCAGACACCAAGATTATACTATTGAACCAGTGGCTGCAGAGCTTTCATTTCTTATTTATTTTTGTTTTCTTTGCTTTTTTTTTTGAGACAGATTCTCTCTATGGATCCCAGGCTGCCCTCGAATTTATGGCGAGCCTCCTGCCTCAGCCTCCTCAGTGCTGAGATCGCAGGCATGCGCCATTAAGCCTGGCTATCTTTCCATTCTTATAAAGTGGATCCCACAAAAAAGTGTTAACTTCATGAACATATGCTTAAATTTCAATAAAAACCTTGATCTATGTGTTTCTCTTAAAGTTTTGTGGTCTTTTCTAAAGGGCCCCAAGTCCTGGATGGCCACCAAGTTGTTGCTCTGAGACTGGTGATGCATATGCACAGAGATACATACATAGCATCTTTGCCGTTTGTGGGTCCCTGGAGCACCGTCACTTTAGCCTAAATCCCACTGATGTCACACTGGGCCTGATTCCTTTGTGTGAATTCCCTCCCTCCCTGACACAAGCACCTTCTCCCTGGAGCAGACTGTAAAGTTTTGAAACTGCTTTCTACAAGACAAAGGAAAAAGACCTTCTGCCACATTTTATTTTCCCAACTCCTTTTCTGGGAGCGGTACTGGATGTGTCCTTGTCTCCCGGCCAAGGACCAGCTTTCCCGCCATGTTGTCGCCCCCTCCTGGTGGCGGTGGGAGGTGCCTCACTCCCAGGCTTCCTAAAGTGAAGGCTGGGGCTTTGTCTCGGAAACAATGGCGGCCTCTGCCCATAAGGACATTATGAGCAAGTCTCCTGCGCTATGGGGGAGCAGAGAGGCCCCAGGCCCAGCCCTTGAGGACTCTCACCTCCAAAAGGGCCCTTCTGGCCTCCTGCTGAGAATCAAGGGGCTTCATCCTCAAGTCCTGGGCACCTGCCACCTGAGCTCAGTGGCACCAGCTCTGCGCTTTCACGGGAACAGGGGCAGGGAGGTTTCTCACGGGGCTCTCAGGTTCAGAGAATCAAAAAGTGCCTGGGAACTTCTGCCAACAGACTAGACACCAGAGGGAAAGCTTTCTTCTCCATCTCCCTTTCTCCACCGCTGAGCAGAGCCAAAACCCAGCGCAGTCTGAACAGAATCCCTGGACACTCCGAGGCGCGGTCAATCCGTCCCTTTGTCCTCATTGCCTGCAGGGCAGCTGTGCTGTTCCAGCTGTGGCAGTGCAGGTGGCTGCCCCGAGTGGTCCCTTCCCCTGCGGAGTGTGGGGGGTGGGGGGGGGAGTGCCTGGCCTCTCCCCGGTGCCCTGGCATCTGCAGACCTGGAAGCCAAGGTCGGCCCAGGGCAACCTCACTCTTGACTCAGACGTGCAGGCCAAGAAACCGTCTCAGTCCTTTCCAGTGGCAGTGATGAGCGGACAGAGGGCAGGAGAGGCGCCCTGCACAGCTCTGCTCCTCTGTGCTTCCAGCACCTTGACCTCTGTGTGGAGCCTTCTCGGCTCTGCCGTTGGTTCTGAGCCTGCCCGGCGCTTCCCAGCAACTTTGTCCCAGGCAGTTCCTTCTGCCACAGTGAGACCAGAGTCAGTTTCTGCTGCGTCTGGGAAAAGTGTCTAACAGATACGGCACCCACCAAGGGGAAGAGAGAGGACAGGGAAGAGTGGGGACAGAGGGGGAAAGAGTGAGGGAAGGGGGGAAGGATGGAGGGGGAGGAAGGAAGGAAGAAGGGAACGAGGAAGGGGAGGGGAGAGAGGGAAAGGCGTGGTGAGCGCGCGATGAACGTGAGGTACACCCTTCCCCAGCGGGCAGGGGGCCTGCTGGGGGGGGCCACCTAGGCCACAGCAGCCCCTGGGGCTCTTGCTCCTGAGCCCTGGCTGTCACCGTCCTGGGGCTTCTGAGTGCCTCAGCAGAGGCCCAGTCTGTCTGAGGCTGGTGGGGAGCCCTGATCTCTCGGGTCTCCTGCTTTTCACCTGCACGGTGAGGACGGTATCCACCCAGGTGCCGGGTAGAATCAGGGAAACTCGAGGCTCTGTGTCAGTGGCTGGAAGCAGCTTGCCTGCATGGTCTGCCCACACTGACTTGCAGGTCTGAGTAAAAACCGCACGGAAGTGCTGGCCAGGGTGGTGGGGAGCGGAGCAGAGGCACTGTCCGGTCCCAGCCAGAGTCTGGTCCTAGCAGAGACTTGAGATTCCAGCTGTGTGCGCTGGGGACACTGGGAGTCACCACAGGCCTTTCTCAGGCAGAGGGAGGGTGATGGGCAGACTGACAGAGGGAGCTGGACTGACTCAGCCTGCTTCTCACACCCCTGCTCACCACCTAGGAGTCTAAGCACCCACCCGCTGGTGTCCTGCCCAGAGAGCAGTATGGTGAGCTCCCTGTGTGCACGCGAGCCTCAGCCAGCAGACGGGAAGTAGATTTAGAACCAGACGGGGTGTGCAGAGTGAGCATCAGCTGCTGGCCTGGGTCGCACAGGAGCTGGGAACCTCCTGAGGCCGAGAGCTCACGTGGCTTCTCTCCCCAGGCTTGTGCCCTGCCCTCTGCTCTCCTCTTCTCACACCCAGACTGCACCCGTGAGAGCCTTGCCGGAGTCACTGGGTCCAGCCCCTCAGGAGCCCCCACTGCCTTCGCAGGGCTTTGCTTTCCAAAGTATCAGTGACTTTAGGTCAACTGTATCCCCAGGTATAGAAAACCTCAGTGATAAACAACTTACCGCTCCGAGCAGCAAGACGAACTCTGTGCGCACCACACCTGTCCGTCACTTGGGAGCCACCTCGGCCACCAGGTGCTGTAGCCACGCTGCCCACAGGGCCTCACCCCTGTGAGGCCAATGCCCAGGACTGCTCTGAGGCCTCTGTCCATGGACAAAGAAGCACTGTCACACCACAGCAGCACGAGCAATGAAATATGCGATTGCCTGAGTGGACTGCTGTGCCCAGGGCCAGGGGAGGACACCTGAAGCTTGGACCTCACCGTCCCATAGCACAGTGCCCTGGTCGCAGCAGGTGACCTGTCCCCACCCTGGATGACCCCCACTGGCACACAATCTCATCCTGTACAGACCAACAGCCTCTGCATTAAAATGTGCTTCAGAGGCAGCTTTTATGCCAGGATGTTAGAACCAAGCAGAGCAAGAAGCCAGGTCTGGTCAGAGTCACAGACTGGAGTAATTGCAGCCCAACAGGCAGACAAAGAGCAGGCGGCAGGCCCTCCACGGCTTTCCCTATGCAAATCTCAGTTCACTTTTGCAAAAGAACATTAGCCACACAAAAGAAAACCTGTCTGAAAAACTGAAATGGCATAACAAAAAACACATAAATCTATCAGCTACACCAGGAGTCTAGACTAGCTTTCAGTGATATTTTCCAAGCACATGGCAGAGATTAAGTTGTATTGAATTGTCTATACCAACCAAATTATTCATGTGCTGAACTACCCAGTCTTCCTAGTGTGAGCATTTTTAGTGTGAGTACTTTAATGTATCTTTAGTGTGAGCATCTGTAGTGTGAGCATCTTTAGTGTGAGTACTTTAGCGTGAGCATCTTTAGTGTGAGTAGTGTGAGCATCTTTAGTCTGAGTACTTTAGTGTGAGCATCTTTAGTGTGAGCATCTTTATCGTGAGTACTTTACTGTGATATTTCTCGTGTGAGCATCTGCAGCGTGAGTGCCTTGCAATGCAGCTGTGGGCACAGGCAGCTTTGGATAAAGGGAAAGCAGAGACTCAGGCCACTCTGCCCCTGTTGGCAGATGCCGTCTGCAGACACACTGGATAGGAAAAACTGAGGAACGACTCCTAGATACTGAGAGGGGGAAGACAGACCTGCCTGGCTCTCTGGAGAAACCAGCGCAGACACAGGGCCTGCTCTGTGAGAGGGCGATGGGGTTACTGCCAGCGTGGCTCATGGCACTCTGGAAGCTAAGGAGCCCAGACCCACGGGTCAGCAAGCTAGACACAGAGTGCCGATGTTATGGGTCTAACGGAGTCTGAAGCCCCAAGGCCTAGGGCAGCATGCAGCCTAAGTTCCAGCTCAGGCTCAGCAGGAAAAAACTGATGGTCCAGCTCCCCAACAGAAAAAAAATTCTCTCTTACTCAGTTTTTATTTTTATTTCTTCCACTATTAGGAATTAAATCTTTGCAAAGCTACATCCCCAGCACTTTTTAATGGTTTTTGTACATTCTGACAGAGGCTTACCATCCCCTAGACTGCTGAGGCTGGGCTTGAACTTGCAGTCCTCCGGCCTCGGCTTCCCAGAGTGCAGGGATGACGGGCATGCCACCTCATGCCCCAGTGTGCCTGGCTGGTTTTATTCCACACTGGATGACACCCATCCGTGTTCGGAAGGACAATATTCTGCTCATCGAGGCGTGAATGTGAATCTGATCCCGACAGACTGCACATATGGACCCAGATCGCACGGACCCAAACATCTTGGCACCTGGGACCAGTCATGTTGGATGTAAAGTCAGCTGTCACAGAGAGGGAAAATGAGACGGCCACGCTGTGCAGGCCCACAACTGCTGTCTAAACCCACTGAAGTGAAAGGCCTGCAAGACACAGATGTGTAGCCAACAGGCAGTGGTTTGGGAGCCCATGGCGCGAGACCAGAGCAGGGAATAATGGCTGTCAGACAGCTGTGAGGCCAAGGCACCGGCTGATGTCGCCTGGTTAGAAGGGAGCCCAGCGTACGCTGCAGATGAGTTGTCCAGGGCTCTGTCAATGCTGCTGTCACAAGCGCCAAGCCCGAGACCACTTAGAGCAAAGAAACGCACTGTCTCCTGGCTATGGAGACCGGGAGAGAGACCAGAGCGTCGGGAGGCTGCTGTCCTCTGAGGGCTGCGGGCACTGCCTGCACCAGCTCTCCTGGTGCCTACTGCTTTGCCAGTAATCTCTGTGTTTCTTGCTGTGTAGACGCAACACCTATCTGCTTCGTGCTCACACATGCGCTGTGTGAGTGAGCGTGTGCAAATTTTCCCTTGTTACACAGACACCAGCCCTACTGGACAGCCCACCCTAAGGAACTCATGTTACTTGATGACTTCTGATGAGACCCTACTTCCAATCAGTCCGCGTTCTGAGGCAGTGGGGATTAGAACTCGTCCCACAGCACCAGGCGCCTCCCCTCCTTCACTCTGCATCCATCCACTCCACTCCTCCCCAGACTCGGCCAGGGGTCTCCATCATGGCTACCCAGGAGAAGCTTCTCATGTTGGTCCCCGAAGGATGCCAAGGGCCCTGGCTCTGCCCTTCTTTCTTCTGGTGATTTGTACTTTGGGCCATTGTGAGAGCCCAGTGCCTGACTCTGACTTCGGGAGCCAAAACTTGACATTAACCCACCCAGGCTTTGCATGCTCCCACTGAGAAGGGCATGTCATCCAAGCACCAGTCACACTGAATTGTTCTCAGAGTTAGCCACCTACCCGGGGAGAGAAGACACAAGTACCCATAGTTCATAAGACAGGCAAGAAAGAAATAACAAAGATCTGGACAAAATGAGTAAACAGAAGTGAGGGGTGCAGAAGAAAAGTCCTTGCATGGAGTCACAAGGATGCATCCTCAGGCTGCTCAGCCACTACCCCTGAGTGTCCTCCCTAACCCACCCCTGCTCCTCCCCAGTGGTGCTGCCTTATTTTTATAAAGACAATGATCCTTCTAGCTCTAGCCATCTGTGATAACAAGGCCCCCATGGAAGCCTCAGTCTCCTATGACAGGATGTGGCTGCACAAAGCTTGAGAAAGGAAGGAAGAAAAGAAGGGAAGTGGTGGTCTGAAGCTGTCCTTGTGTCCTGGGGTGTCCCCTTGGGGTCTGAGTTGTTCTTGAGGAGTGGTTGGATCCCTTGTGTTGGGCTGTAATCAGTTAGTGTCCATAGAGGAACAGATTTCACATAAAATACATATGCTATGTAACAGGTTGCTACAGAGCCGGGATGGAAGAATCCAGAATGACCGCCTGCCCGATAGTGAGCTTGAAGACCCAGCCAGAGGTGGAAGGCATGAGTGCTCTCCAGAGTCAGGTGTGAGCCCTCATCCAAAAGCTGACGGTCTGAGCTAGAAGCCTGAAGGAAGTGGAGACAAACATCGTCGAAGGCCATTGTGAAGACTGGTGCTCATTGTGAAGCAAAGGGACAGACTTCCTCCTTCTTTCCCTTTTTACTCTGCCTGGGCTGTAAGCCTATCGGTTGGTGCCACCCACATCCAGGGCGGATCTTCCTGTCTCATTTTATGGCTGACAGGTCAAACCAGACCTCTCGTGTGACAGACCAGCTTTACTGATTTGCTAAGCAGTTTTGCTAAAGTAAAAATGACAAATCACAATCCCAATTACAAGCTGGGCCACAGAAGTGTCTCCTCCTGACACTGGGTGTCTGTAGCTGCCTCCAGACCTTATGCTTGCTACTTCCTGGTGTTGAACTCCTTCCATGGGGTTCTGGAAGTACCTGGTGAAGTCCAGGATACCAAGTTGCATTCAGATCTCCAATCCACAGAGAGTGCCTCTTAACATAAGAATGTCCTATGTGTTACTGAATACAGGCTTATGTTAAAAACTGCTATTTATCAGCAATTCAAGCATAACTGGCTGTTCCGCATCTTTATCCAGGGCCCTGCCCTCTTGGGTGGAAGAATGCTGTTAGCAGGAGTGGGTCAGTCCTGGCAGGGTGGCTCAGCCGTAGGAGTGGGTGCTCTCTGTCCAGGGCCCTCCCATCCTCTCTCCCACGTGGTCTTATTTTATTAGTATACACTGGCCACACGTCAGGAGCGTATTCTCCTGGGGAGTTGGTACACGTACATGACACGACTTAACTCCTCTTATGACCACTTTCCCTTTCCTCCCTCACCATCCATCGGTTCCCTCTCCATTTTCAGCAGATCTCCTCTTTTCCTTTTATCTTTTCTTTTGTTCTTTATTTATTCTTTGGGTTTATCAAACAAAAAAATCATGTGATACTGAAGCTTGTGTGTCTGATTTACTTCATTTAATAGAGTGGGCTCAGGGTGCATCCATTTTCTGACAAATGAGTCCAGCGTAGCCTCTTGTGGCAGTCTAGTGTTCCACTGTGTGTAAACACACTTTCTCTGTCCATTCCTCTGTTGGTGGACAGCTTCCCAGACTGGGCTACTGCCTTAGGCTGCTGTAAACACAGGTGTTCATAGGCTACTGGTCTCTGCTGCCCTTGACCAACCTCAGTCCCGTGAGACATAGGGCCCTTTCCTTATGAACCACTTGGTGTGGCATTCTGTCACAATGCAGAGCCGCTGAGACACCAAACTCCTGAAGGTGGAGAAAATGTCTAGAACTGGTCGCCTGCCTCCCTCCCCCACACATACTTGGAGAAGGAAGGAGGGAGCTTTGTTCCGGAGCCCTGGTGACGGGGTCCTTGTCTAGGGACCTGCACGGCTAGGCCTGGTACCACCCTAGCAACCCTCCTTCCACCACCTCTGTGCCAGGCTGCTAAATGCAACATTCTTACCTCCAAGAGATCCCAGAACCCAGCTCCCAGACAGGGAACCTCACAGGCTCCTGATCTGTCCTGGCAGCCTCTTGCCTCCGTCTCCAGGGAGATGAGCCCAGAGTCAACCAGACCTGGGGGGGCTGCTCCCCTTTGTGGCAGGGGCCTGGCATGGTGTCAGAAGCTGCATTCTGGCCCAAAGGAGTAGCGATCCGGGAGGAGACCTTGAATGGGGAGGCGAGCGTGTAGTGGGCATGTGGGCCCGGGGGGTGACAGACACTGGGCAATGCTGAGTTCTTTTCTCCTCAGCAGCGTCCTCGGTTTCCCTTTGTCCCTGGAGGAGGAAGCTATCTGCACCCTCCGGGGTCAGGCTCTGTCGTCCCCAGCCTGTGATTTGCCTCCCCTGGCCGCACGGCCACTAACATCTGTGGGCTCTCTGTCCTCAGATCAGGCTGGGTCCAGCCGGTGTAGACCGTGGAAAATGGAAGCATTCTGTCCCCACCAGGTTACGGTCTGGCTGTGAGGCTGGGTTGTATGGGTGGAGAAGAAAGGCGCTTTCCTTCTGCTCTAGTTCACCACATGCGTGGTGCTTGCGGGGGACTGAGTGACCCCTGCCCAAGTGGTGAACACCCCTGTCCTGACTCTGCTTGCTTAGGCAGCAGCCAAGAGCAAGGCTTCAGGATTAGGTACCTGTCACTCACAGGGGTCTGGGTGGACCTGGGGCCTGCCATGTGGCCCCAGCTTCTGCTCACTTTAGCATGGCTCCAGCAGGCTGGCTACTGAGGGCTCAGTGCATGGGTTCTTCCAGATGCACCTGCACCAAATCATCTGGGGAAACAGTGAGCTCAACAAAGTTCAATGGATTATTACTCTTCTCTTCATTACTTTGTAGTTCTGGAGACAAAGCCAGGGCCCCACGGCTTGGTTAGCTTCCACCCTTGCCCTGGGGTCTTCATCTCGAAGACCTCTCGCCAGCTTATGTCTTTGTGCCATGAACAGGGCACATTATGCACAGTTCTCAGATTCACTCAGCCACAGGCTCTTCATCCCCATCTCAGAAATGAGGGTTTTTAAAGTGTCTGTCAGCCTGCTCTTGGGCCAGGACTCCAGGGATTATTTTCAACCACAAAGGAGCTGGGCTGCATCCTCGGCTTCCAAGCTGGACTCTGCCTTTGCACATTTGTCCAAAATGCCCACAGCCTGAAATCCACCGGGTAGGTCAGTGTCACTGTGGGAGGAGCACGGACGTGGTCTGAACCTTGCTCCCAACTACTCACTGCATGCCGGGCTCTGGTGTCCTCGACAGACCTCAGTCTGAGCCTGGGATGTGGCTGGCTGAGTGTCCTCACTGCCGGGGCCCTAGACAGACTTGCAGGACTCCACTTGCTCCCAACGTGGGCATCCTAGGGACGCACAGATGTCACTGCATTTCATGTGCTCTGCGCCTTGCTCCAGCTTCTTGCTGTGGGGAGCGCAGGATGTGGGGCAGCAGTTCCGGCCCAGACGGCAGCCCAGGCTCCAAAGCAGCAAGGATCCTGTCTAGACCCTGCCGGGGGCTGAGCCCTTCCTGCTTGAAGTCAGACAGTGAGACTCACTAGGGCCTTATTACGACTCCATCCACCCAGCTGGCACAGCTGCTTCCTCTGTGGGCTGATCACCCTCCACGCCTTGGAGAAAGGCCTCTGATGGGCTCTAACAGGCAGGAACTTGGTTCAGGGAGCCGGAAACCAGGCCCCGACACCTGAGCTGAAACACTTCCCACACCCAGCCCAGGTGCTCCCTGGGCGGAGGGGATGGACAGTGGCCAAGGCCTCGGGTGGGCGAGGCTCGGGGTTCCAGCAGCAGCACCTGGCTTCCCACCACAAGCAGCAGTGCTGGGTCTGGGAGGGGCTGGTGACACCTCTGGACACAGTCCAGTGACCACAGGCACTTTGGACCCAGCTTTGCAGCCACCTTGGGAATAGCAGGCCATGTGAGGGGTGGAGGGGGTGGTGTCCTTGGGCATCTGCCAGTAGCAACCTGCACAAGGCCTGCTTCACCTATGGTGCCAAGGGCCTGTGCCCTGCACAGCACATGGACTAGGAGGAACACGGGTGCACCAGGCATGCTGCCAGGTCTCCACATGACTGACAGAAGTGTGCCGCTCAAGTGTGACAGCAGGACCTCGCTGGGACATGGTAAGACTCCCCGTGTCCGGCCAAGGAGGCCAGGGTGTGAGGGAGACTCTGCCACCCGCCACTCTCTGCCATGGCAGCAGAAGCTCAGAGAAAGGCGTAGAACTTCTGTTTTTATTTTTATTGGTCCGTGTTTGAGGACTTCATGATTATACTCCCCTGCAGAGCTGGGGGCCGCACATAACAAACACATCTTCGTTCTTTTCACTTCCCTTCCTCATTCCTCTCTCCATCTCCTTCCCATTTGCAAAAAACAAAACAAAACAAAAAACTATTTTATCTCTCTTTTCCTGTAATCTATGATTTATTTTATTTATTTTTAAACTGCTTGCATCTGGGCTTCCCACCCACGGGCCCAGCAGGTGCCCACAGCTCTGGCCTGCAGCCTGTCCCTGGCACTTGCAGGGGTTTGTGGTGGGGGTGCCTTTGAGCCGTCCTGGGAAAGGTCAGTTCTGACCAGAGGCAGAAGCCAGATGCTCCCAGCAGGACTGCAGTCTCGGGCGGAGATTTGTGTCCGGGATAAATGTGGAGCTTCCTCCCTGCTGGTGCTTGGGTTCTTGGCCAGAGAGGCCAAACAGTGGTTCCCCGGCCCTGGCGGCCAGAGCATGTGCAACACTGCCACCTGCTGGGAGCATGGGCGACTGTGGCCAGGTGACTCCAGCACAGAGCAGCTGTTGGCTTCCCCAGGGAGCTTCCTGGGCCCCCCCGCCACTCACTGGGCCAGTGCTTTTCATTAGTGAAAAACACTGTGCAGCTCACAAGCCCCAAGCCGCAGTCCACCTTCCTGCACACCATCTGACAGGTGCCACGGGGCACAGGGATGACAGCCACGGACACAAACGGACCCAATCCCCGGGGAGCGGATGGTCCAGGGAGAAGATGTACTGACTGCTGCTTAGGAGAGGCAGCCGGCCGGAGACACGGAGGAGAGAAAGGGCCCTGTCTGGCTGGGCAATCAGGGAGCCCCTCCCCCATCACAGGGCACCTGGAGCACCCTGGAGGATGCAGAGGAGGGAGCCAGGCAAAGAGTTAGGGCAGTAGGCGAGCAGGCCCTGAGACAGGAGCCACAGGTGGGGAACAGAAAGCGGCTCTGCAGCGATGGATGCTGGGAAACTGGAGAAGACCGGCATGAGGTGAGGGGTGCAGACAAGAGCCACAGTGTACCAGGCCTGAGCCGGTCACTGCGAGCACTTGCCCCATGCTGAGCAAGACATTTTTGTCACAGGTGACTAGTTTTAGCAGAAAACCAATGTACTGGTTGTGCAAAGTGTGGGGTGAAATCTTCAGGAATGGCTGGGCTTAACCATGTCATCAAGATTTTCTGGGGGTTGAGGACATGGCTCCATGGTAGAGAGTCAGCTTAGAATGCAGGAGGGCCCACGTTCAGCCCCCAACACTGATAAAGAAATTAAAACTTTCTTTTCAACTAACTGATTCTTGCATATTGACCTCCTTCCTTCTTGCACTGATGGGGTCTATCCATCTGACGGTAAAATAGTCACTGATATTCACCAGGTCTGGATCTTTATAACCATGATCCAAAAAGGAAGAGAAAGTTGCCTTTCCACCTCCAATGTGGAGAAAAAAAAATCAGGAGAATTCTGACTGGTCCAGGTTGGGTCATGTGCTTACCCATGGGCTGTCTCCATGAGCACAGGAACTGCCGTCCAGGCATTGGCCTACTGTCAGCCGCTCTCCTATGGTTCCAGCGCCAATGGGGGAGGGGGGTAGGAAGGAGAGGGTGGTACTGCCACTGTTGTCCTCAGGGTCATGAGAAATACGAAGGTGCTCCTGCAGTAAGGGGGGGGATGATTTTCATAGAACGAAATGTCATCATCATTAATACAAGGCCGCTATCACCACTGAAAGGTTTTATGCGAGGGAAAGCACAGTGAAGATTTATTTTTTGTAGAGATCGCACTGGCTAGGGTGAGGCTAGAATGGAGACACAAGGATGGAAGCAGAAAAGACTTCTAGCACACTGCAACTTCTTGCAGCCGAGTTGCTGGAAAATGTTTGATACACCACACCAAAGGCTGCTTTAAATGCAGGAAAGCCCGCGAATGCTCCAAAGACACAAAGAAAACACGGGCTCAGTGGGCAGCAGAAGCCCAGTTCCTGGGAAAGCTCTCCCAGCCCCAGGGAGCAAGACTTGCGTCACAGTGGTGCCAGGCCTGGGTGAGCAGAGCAAGACAGTGCACCTGCCACCATGGAGAGGGAGTCAGGGTGCGTGTGCCCAGGCCTGGCCTTGGCTAGGGAGATAGTCATAAATCTGGGTATTTTCATGGTCTAAATCCATTCCTGTGCAGGGTCTTGAAACCCCAAACTGAGAACTCTGCAAACACTTCCAGATGCCAGCCATCCTCAAGGTCCTTGGAGACACAGCCCCAGCTCCTTGAGGAGACCCCACAATGCACAGCAGCCCCCAGAAGAGCCACAGCTCCTCTGCCTGGGAGAACCATGCAGACATCTCACCAAGCACCAGGCACCATACTTCTTGCCTCATTCCAACCTGTCCTGACAGGAGTTCTCTTCCTTCTGCCCTCATGGTGCAGTGCCCCTGCCCACTTTGGAGCCCCAGGAACAGCTTCCCTCCTGGTCCTGGGGTTCCTGCAGGCTCTCCTGCCCAGGGACAGCACCCCTCCAGGTTTGCCAGCACAGGGAGGTCAGGAGCTGCCTTGGATGGGCTTTATTCTGCACTATGGCAGCTTGTGCAGGGAACCCAGGGCCCCTCCCATGCCCTCCGCAGTCCTGGGGTGGTGAGTGTGGGGAGTGGGGGGCTGCTCTGATCTGCATTCTCTACTGAGCTGTGAGACCCTGGCTCCTCCCCACACCAGGCTGGGTGGCGAGGTTGGCTGAGTTCTGAGGTGGAAACCCATGGCATGACTCAGAAGCAAAGTACCATTGAGCCATGTATGTCTAGGAGGTAAGAAAAGGCCGTGGAGACTCCAGCAAGGCCACAATAGCAGTGCCACCATGTGCCCTCTCAGGAGACACAGAGAAGCTCTCCTTGGGGACTCTAAAGGCCAGGAAGGAAACTGAGGCAAGACCCTTGCCAGATTGCCCAGGGCGTGCAGTGGGCACACAGTATGGTTGCTTTGCCAACTTCAGAGATAGAAAGAAGGCTCAGGCTGAGGCTGGCCCAGGCTGTGCTGCCACAGCACTGTGTTCCCACTGAGGGGCTGAATCTGTCTACCTCTGACAGGAGGTCGCCCAGGGTCCGGGGTCCAGGGTCCAGTCACCCCAAGCCGCATGAGCCCAGAGTTCTGGGGACACAGGTGCAGAGGTGATCGAGCAGTTGCTTGGCAGCCACCCAGCACTATGCCAGGCCCTGCACTGTGAGCCCAGTGGACACCAACGCACAGATGTGTGCCTCACGCTCACCGCGAGTCCACAGCATGTGCAGACAGCCCTCCAGGGCTGCCCTGGCTGGCGGGCGCCTCCTCGGTGCTTGTGTGCATGCAGACCCCAAAGGCTGAGCTTGTGCGCCTTCCTCTGGCAGGAGCCTGCAGACTTGGGCCGCCTGGCCATGCTCAAAGAGGCGTGGTCTCGGGAGCTTGCAAACAGTTTACTGAGGGCCTGCAAGTAACGAGACTCCTTATACTTTAACTTACTAAACAGGAAGTAATGCACATGCCCAAGTTTCGTCACTAAGAAAAGTACACCTGTTCTTGGTTGGTAACGGGAACACCTGGCTAGGCTCGCGCGGCTGAGGAACCGCCTCGCGGATGCGGGTTTGTTCCAGCCCAGCTTCCAGAGCGCGCAGAACGCCCACCGCACGCAGGTTTGGACTGGAGGCTGGGCGGCGGCGGCCCCACACCCACCCTCCCCCGTGGCCGCGCTCACGCCCAAAGCACAGCCCACAGGGAAATCGTGCAGGGACAGGGACATGGCACCAACCTCTGTGCCTCAGTTTCTTCTTCGGGAAAGTGGGCATGAGGCCAGTGGTCTGACGGCGCCCTGGGGAGCACGGCACACGGGGCAGGTTGACGGCCCGCGTGGATCTGAGGTGCAGCGTCACAGAACCACTCTGGACTCCTTGCAGGACCTGGGTGAGGCAGAGGCCCAACCAACTCTAGAAACACAAAGCCCGGGAAACCCAGATTAACTGGAGCCGACCCACGCCCGACACAGGCTCGCGTGCCAGGAAAACAGACCGGCTGAGGACTGACCCCGCTGCCTGAAGCGCCCCACGCACCCCTCACGGGAAGCACCCAGGGCGCTTGCGCGTCCCTGCCCAGCCCAATGCAACAAACATCGTTTCCAGCCACACTTAGCTGATTTTTCTCCACCCTCAGAGGACCCTGGTGGGTTAGTGCTGTACCGCAGCATGGGGAGACCCTGCCAGAGGGGCGAGGATGAACAGGACCAGGAAAGAGAGAGGGGTCAGAAAGTCCGTCGTCCATTCCTGCATTCATATTCTCGCGTGCTCTGCAGGGCAGACTGAGAGTCTGTGGCCTACCCTCACTGTGCCTTGTGCAAGTTACCCAAACTCCTGCACCTCTGCTTTTTCATCTGAAGGATGGGAAGAAAAATCACTCTGCCTCTGTTGCTAGGTCATCAGATGAGTAAAGTTAAATGTTCAATTTTTAAAAAACCAACGAGTAGGGCCAGAGATTTAGTTCAGTGGTTCCAGCCCCTGCCTAGCAAGTGCAAGGTCCCTGGTTCGATCCCTGGTAACTACATACAGCAATACTGGGCGTGGTGCCTCATGCCCACCAGCAATCAGTACCACATACCACAGTGTCAGGCGTGGTGGCTCACGCCTGTCATCCCAACACTTGGGAGGCAGAGGCAGGAGGATTGCTGAGTTTGAGGCTTGCCTGGGCTACATAATGAGCTGAGGGCCAGCCTGGACTACAAAGTGAGACCCTGTCTCAAAAAAAAAAAAAAAAACCAAGGAGCTTGTGGAAGGGAGGTTGCAGCCAGATGCTAATGCCTACGATGGCAAAGACACACAGGCTGGGGATGTGCCTTGGGGTAGAGCCCTTGCCTGGTGTGTGCAGGGCCCTGGGCTCCAATCCCAGCAGTGAAAGAGAAATGTGACCTTCTCTTGCCTCCATGGACAATGTGAGACCATTTATCCTCCAGCAGCCACTGTAAGGAGGGCCCTTTGCGGGGGAGAGAGTGACTTCCAGAGACAGTCTGATCATTTCAGACTGTGCCGCCGGTTCCAGGTCATGGTCGAGCCTGGGACTGAGTGCTTCCCGTCTTTCTGGGGTGCTGGCAACCAGGAAGTGCTGGTGGCATGGTCTCCATGGAAGCTGTAGCACCTGGGACATTCTTCTAGCAGATAAGCTGAGTGTGCCAGGCTGAAGTGAGGGAGGCCAGCCTACCTCTGCAGGGTGGGAATGATGGGAACAGCATTCTCCTGAGAGATGCCCCCAGGGAGCCTGGACTGCCCCCAGGCCGAGGACTGTCCTGGCCACTGTGTCACAGATACCTTTATTCACATCCACACCGCTCTTGATGACAGCTTCCTGTTGAGAACCCTGGATACAGGTTTCCAGAGTCTGGCTGGTGTTGCACTGACTTGTTCTGTCTGTCGTGGGATGGTGAAATAATGCTGCACTTGACTCCTTCTGTCTGTTGTGGTATGGTAAAATCATGCTGCAGTCAACTCGTTCTGTCTGTTGTGGGATGATGAAATCATGCTGTAGTTGACTGGTTCTGTCTGTTGTGGGATGGTGAAATCATGCTGTAGTTGACTGGTTCTGTCTGTCGTGGGATGATGAAATCATGCTGCAGTTGACTCCTTCTGTCTGTCGTGGATAAGAGATTAAAGTTTCACCTGTACATGACGGTAGACAGAGATGTCCTTGGTAAACACCACTTCTGCATGACACTCGTCTCACCCTCATTCAGCCCAAATGCCGTACTCCGTGGAAAGGAGATCATTCCAGAAAGGTGTGGATATTCTCCAAAGCTGGCTACGTGGTCCTGGCATCATGTCTTCCTGCAGTGTGCCCATCTCCCAAGAAGAGGTAGGAAGCAGCCCCATCCTGGGAACACACTGACACAGGTGACGTGGTGCCACAGGACCCCACAGCAAGGAGAAAAGGGGATGATGAGGTGACTGAAGTACAGAGGTTTAAATTAAAATTATTCCGGGAAGACATGTTGCCATGAATCTCCCAAAATCCTCCCCTCTCTGTGCACACGCTTCCCAAGGCTCTTGCCACTGTCTTCAGCAGCTCTGGATCCTCCTCCCTCAGGTTCTTTATGAGGCGTGATTTTAAAAAACAAAAAAAAGTATGCTGTTGCCAAGAGCGCCCTCCAGAGGAAGGGCAGCTCAGAAGAAGATGCCGCACCTGGTCCATGGTCAGCACCCTGTGACTTCCAGCTCTTCCCCAAAGTCAAAATGACCAGAAAGGGAAACAATCTGGGTCAGTTCAGGACATGGAGGCAGCCAGCACAGGGCATCTAAAGAGAGGCCTCCAGAGCTGCTGCGGGAAGAAGCCAGGCGGTAGGGCGAGTGTTTCTGAAGTGAAGGGAGGATTTGGGGATTAATTACAATGTGTCTTTTATTGGAGTCATTTTAAAAACTTAAACCTTCGTTTTACTTTCTGACCACACAATATACAGCTCCCACCAGCTCGGTGGCTGATCCGCTCCTGGACATCTCCAGGGTAGGAGGCCCCAGATGCGCAGAGAGGTCAGGGGCCATCCTGGGAGCCTCAGACTTGGGGTCACTGGCTCGTTCCAATGCCCATCTTCCCAGCAAGGTCCCGGGAGTCTCTCTGGGCTCCACTCAGAGACCTGCAGGGTCCCTGTGCCCAACCAGGCCACACACAACTTGGACCCATGGGTCTGGGGTGCTGTGACACAGTGATTGGTCAGGACAACCCCAGGCCCGTAGTGGATGGAGGGGTCTCTGCACCTGCCTTGGGTTCCTCAATGCTGTCCCTGTCACAGTGGGAAGCACAGAGGGGCACAGAGTCCTGACATGCTCGAGGCTCCAGAAGCCACGTCCTGTCCACACTCGGGAGAGCCCTGTGCCGTGCAATGGTGGGTGGACTCCCAGGAGCCCAGCTCTCAGACACTGGCGGCTCCAGCCTCACCCAGCAACAGGCACCACGCAGAGCTCATCAGGGGCTAAAGGCCGGACCAGACTCTTGAGTTCCCACAGTGCAGACAGATGGACAGACATGAGACACGCTCCAGTGACACTGGCTGCCTCTCTCCCTGGGGTGACGTGCCTGCTTTGGGGCTACTTCCTGCTCCATAGTAGGGACCAAGAGAAGCCCAGAGGCTTCCAGCCCACCATGCTTCCTGCCCTACAGCAGGGCTAATTCAGCTCATTGAAGAATTTTATATTCCATAGTCCTGTTACTCACTGTTACTCAACTGTAATTCTTTTTTTTTTTTGCAGTACCGGGGATCAGACTTGGGCCCTTGTGCATCAAAGATTGGCATGGTACCACTTGAGCTAAATCCCAGCCCTTGCATCTCTAATTTTTGCAACAGTGGGAGATAAAATTTAAAATTAAAAATACATTTGGAGATGAGGTCTTGTTATGTTGCCCAAGCTGGCCCCAAACTTCTGGGCTCAAGAACTGTCCTGCCTCAGCCTCCCCCTGTGGATGAGATGACAAGCAACACCACCAGGACGTCACCTCTCCCTGGGTGCTTTCTCAGCCCCTAGAGCTTCGTGAATGACTTAAGGACAGTTGCTCCCAGTAGGAAGCACCAGCAGAAGGGAGTGCCCTGTGCAGAGCCTGGCAGGGGCACTCACCCAGCAGCTCTGGAGGAGGTTTCTGCCTGGATCTGGGAAATGCCAGTGATGGAGTAGTCTCTGCAGTTCCTGGGCAGCAGGAAAAAGGGGAGTGTATGGGAGTTAGAGGGGGAGAGCACGGCCAAGGAGGGGACAGGGTACCACAGGGCACTGGAAGGAAATAGCTCCCAGAGTGGAAGCCACAGGGTAGATGCCAGGAACCAGCAGGGCCGGGGCCATGGCAGAGGGCACAGGGGCAGAGTCAGAGAAGGCAGCATGGGTGTGGTGCCAATAGAAGAGAGAGAAGCACCTGTGAGCCTCCGGCTGGGGCTCTGTCTGCCCTCCCCGGGCCACAACCTCAGCAGGCCAGGTATGGGAGTCATGCAATGGCTGGTCAGGGATGCTCAGCGCTGCCGGGCGCACTGGGCAGTAGGTGTACAGCATCGAGCCCAGCCTCAGCCTGGGTGTCCCCCACAGCCCAACGGGGGATGGGAGCGGGAGGCCCCTTGAGGGCTGGCTGGATGTCACTGCTCTGAATGCCAGCTGTACTTTGCATGGGACACACACGCCCGGAGAAGAGCGGCTCGCCACCTGTGATCTGGTCCTTCCCACACTCTGCCTAGTGGGTCACCAGGCCGTGCCAAGCAGGTTTCCAGAGTCAGCTCCCGGGCTCCAGCTAACCGTGTGCACCGGGGGACCTGGCTCAGTGACCTCGGGATTCTACACTCCAATTCTGCATGGAAGGGCTTTCGGCCTCACACACAGACCACCTCGCCTTCTAGCCAGGACACGGGACAAACTCCATACCCATGGGCTCCAGTACAGAATCCGCTTCCCCCAAAATCAAGGAAACATTCTGTAGCCAAGAAAAAAGGAACAAGATTGCAATAGCTTCTCCTGCTTTATTATCCCAGACACCTGCATGGCTGGGCCGCGCTGCGAAGGGCCAGTGTGGAGACCTCAGACCACGGGTGAAGGCGCGGTACACTGTACTCTCGGGTAGCAGTGAACAGAGGGTGGGCGCAGGGTCCCTGTGGGCCAGGCCGGGCTGGGCAGGGCGGCATCCTTGGTCACAGGCAGACAGACGCCCAGCTCCTCCCTACACTGAGCACAGAGGGAAGCGAACCCAGAGCATCCTGAAAGACAGGCCAGGGCAGAGCAGGGCACAGAGGACGGCGGACGCCGCCTGGATCTCCCGGCCGGCCGTGGTGCAGCCGCCTGCCGCCTGTCGCCTGCCACCTAGGTGATGACGGTGGGCGCCGTGCGGCCCGTCCTCTCCTGCAGCTGGGACACCTTGAGAGCGATGGCAACCAGCGGGGCCAGCATGACCTGCAGGGACACGGGAAGGAAGGTCGCGCTCAGCGCGGCTGCCGCCGCCGCCACACCCCACAGCCCAGAGTCCCACTGCCGGAGCCGGGTCTGCGCAGCTGCGTGGACTGCTTCCTGGGCACCCACAGAGAGCGCTTGAAAGGCACCCATTCCCCGACACCACGGGGAAAGGGTATCTGCGGCTTCAATAATAATTTTAAAAAATCTTTCATCTTTTGCCAATGGTGCAGGGTGGGGCGGGGCTGTGACGGGAAGGGAGATGGTGCTGGGAGCAGACGAGGCCCTGGGAACCTGCTCACTCTTGCTGCAAACAGGCACTAGTGAGAATGACAATAAAAAAAAAATTTTAAAAATGGAAAGCAGCTATGGAGTTGGCATTTTTACTGCTTTCGTCTTACAGACAGGACTTGAGGCCCACAGGCCAGGAGGGGACCTGGGCCCCCGGTGCCACCCTCCTGGGGGCTTTAGTTCATTCCCTGCCCGGCGCTGGGCTTTGGCTTGAGGGTAAGCAGGTTTCCCAGTTTCCTCTTGCGGCTACCCTAAGGCTGGCTGTGGAGACCCCACTGCCCCGACACACATTTTAGGGGGGCTCAGCACACCGCAGGGCTCCAGGCCTGGCTTGTAAAACTCCTTTGACACCCAGCTGTGCGCAAAGGTACTCCCCACTGGAAGGGGCATCTGTCAGAAGCTCATGGTGGTTGGCAGGATGAGAGAAGCGGGCTACTGCTCCAGTCATATCGAGTTGCAGCTTTATTTTGCTTGAGATCTTGCTAAGTTTTGGGGTCTTGCTGTGTAGCCCAGCGGCCTCAGCCTCCAGAGTAGCTGGAATTGTAGGTGTGGACCCCACGCCTGGCTTCAAGCTTCAGTCTTACTAAATGGAAACGCTCTGAAGAGCCGTTGAACAAGGCAAACACACACACTACAGATGAGCTGCACCCTCATCATGGAGGAGGGGACTTTTTCTATAATCCTCAGAGCTTCTCTTCCTGTGTTAACCCCATGTGCAAGGCTTATACATTTTACAGGACTGTCACCCCCAGTCCACACAATTCTGTGAAATTATTATCCTACCATCTTAGACACAAGGAAGCCAAGACTCATAAAACTAAGAGGACTTAGCCAGGGACACACAGTTATTAAGTGGCAGGAACAGGATTTAAAGTCAGGTCCTCTAACCACAAACCTAGGTTCAAATCCCCCTGTCAAAGGTTTCCAAATGAATTTTACAGGATTTTAAGTAGGTGTTAGAAGAAAAAAGACTTTGGACAAATGACTAATTTCTAACAAACTCTTTATATTAAGGTATGAAACCCGGTGTTTTGAAATACATGCACCGTGAACCGAATCCACGAGTCTGACACGTAGTGGAAGAGGCACTGGGGAGCTCCAGCAGGTGGCACAGTGAGCGGTGGCCCCTGCGTGGTACCTGGCTCCCCAGGACTCCTGCAGCCCAGCATGGAAGCCCAGCCTGTGGCTCCTCCCACTCTGTCCTACAGCTCCCTGTTGGGCCACTCCGTGCAGAGGGGCTGCCGGGTCTGGCCTCTGCGTCTCACTCAGCACAGGGTCCCCTCGCATCCCATGGCAGGACTTCTCACTCCTAACCTGGAATCACTTCTCATGATCTGGCTCTGGTATAAATGCTGGTTTCCTCTCTTGGCTATTGAGAATGGTGCCACCTAAGATGTGGGGCACAGGGCCTCGGGCTGGGCTCAGTCCCTCTGGCTATACCCAGACAGGGCTGGGTGGATCCCATGCCTGGTCTGTCTCTCACTGACATGGAAACCTCTCCAGCTGTCCCCAGAAGCAGGCGTTCAGCAGGCTGGGAGCCAGCTCATGGAGCAGACAGGACTATGACAGGAGAAGCAGGAGAAGGGGCAGTTTGGAGACCAGGCACCCCCAAGCTACTGGAGAAAGGCTCCAGGATCCTCCCTCTGGCAGAAGAAACCCGTTGGGGCTGGCGAGCGTCACCTGGGGGTCCTGGTAGATCTTGCTGAGGTCCTTCTCGTAGCTGTCAATGTACAGGCGGACAGTGGCCCCTGCGCTCCCAGTGCCACTCAGCCGGAAGATGACGCGGGAGCCATCCGCAAAGAGGAGCCGCAGGCCCTGCAGAAGACGGCAGAGGGTTTCCTGCTGCACGTGGGAGGTAGAGAAAGAGGCCCGGGAACCCCTCCTCCCCTGTACTTGACAACAGGAGGATCAGACCCTGGTAAAATAGCCATTGCGCCTCTGTCTGCTGGGGCGATGGGCCCAGCAGACCCCAGGGCAAGGAGGGAGACCTGAGGGGCACGGCACCTCTGTCCCCACTCCCTGGCACCCTAGGCTGCCATCCCTGCGTGAAGCTCAGTAAGCAGTAAAGCTGCCAGGTGCACATCTGATGCCCCGCTCAGGAGCAAACGTGGGCAGGATGGGGACAGGGGTGGCAGAGGTCCAGGCAGTGTGGAGCAAGGCTCAGCAAGAGCCCTTGTCTGCAGCCCACCGCTGACCACAGGACCCTGCCACCTCCTGCTGCTGCCCAGGGCACCCCAGGGTCCAGGTGCAGCGCTGCCCACTCCATCCCCTTCTGACTCCAATAGCCCCGCCCCTCTGTGACAGACTAGGCGGCCTAGGCGGAGTGCTGGTGAGCACCCCACAAGGTGGAGGAAGCCTGGACCACGTGGTTTAGGGCCAGCCTCAACTACACAGTCAGACTGTTTAGAAGTAGAAGGCCGTCCTGGACTTGGAGACCTCACTGCTCATATCTCCAACAGCAACGGTGGTCTGAGAACCTGGACCAGACCTGGGGCTGGGACGACCTCCAGCGGGCAGTGATCCTCCTGCCTCAGCCTCCCGGGTGCTGGGATTACAGGCATGTGCCACCACACACAACTGAAGACTGCCTCATTTAAACCCTTATTCAGATCTAAGCATGTGAAGGAAATGTGTGTGACCGCGCCCCTCGCATGGAGTCACTCTCGGCAGCCCTGCAGGGGAAAGGGGGGCTGCTCTTGGGCCGCGGTTAGGGCGCCTTCTCAGATTCCGGCTCCTTCAGCACATGCACTCCACAAGACGTCTGGGTACGACTCCGGGTGCAAGGATGCTCTGCCAGGTGGGCCAAGGACCCCGAGAGGGGGCACAGGGACCAGACCAGACCAGGGCACACACTTCTCCACGGGGAGCAGGCAAGACTTGTGCGAGAGGTGGCAGAGACAGCTCCAGGAAGAGGCGGTAGAGTGGACGCACCGTGGGTTGGAGACGTTTGCCCACACATGCATCTGTTCCCACCTGGTTCTTGGAAACGCTTCCGTCAACCGGGTCGTTGTACTCAAAGTTGTCCGCCTTCTCCACCGTGTAGACTTTGTCATTGGCCGAGAACTGCTTCCCCACGAAGGCGCGGTCCAGCATCAGGGCCTCCAGGTCCTTCATCATCTTGTTTGCCGCCTCTGCGTCCACCTCCTCATAGTCGTACCTGGAAGCCGCACAGGTGGCCCCGGCTGAGGGGAGGAGCCCCGTCTCGCCCCTGGCTTGGCCTTTCCCAGGTCCACCAGGCCAGAGGCAGTGGGGCAAGGGCGTGGGGAGTGTGGGGAGGGGCAAAACCGTCTGAATGAGGTGCCCACAGACTGGATGGCAGAGGCTCAGCAGCGCTGGGGGCCACAGCCCGGGAGCGAGCAGTCAGCGCTAGAACCCACCAGCTCCAGGGACACGAGACGTCCCCACCCAGGGCCAGTCCCAGCCGCACTTTCCCTTCAGGGCCTTGGGGCCACCCTGACCAAGAAAGCTGGTGTGCACCCTGGAGAAACCCGCAGTGGAGTCCTGGGTGGGTGATTTCCGCCAGACCTGCTCTCACCCTCTTCCTCAGCAGGTATTCTCACAGATTACTGACCGTGGGCTCCTCGTGTAGAACGAGCTACACCCCAGCACTCTGGGAAGCTGCCGGCAGGAGGCTCACAAGTTCAAGTGCAGCCTGGGTAACTTAATGGGACTTTGTCTCAAAACAAAAAATAAAATAAAGCAGAAAAGGGCTGGGTTCATTCCTGGGACTACAACAACAACCAAAAACTAGTCCGACTCATCCATTCATAGGAAAAGCGACTCAAGTCCAGAAACATTGCATCCATGCAGTCCTACAGATAAACACTACGTAATATTCTTTTTCTTCTTTCCTTTTCATAACTGGACTGAGGTCCAAGAAAATAATTGCTAAATATTTGCACTGATTGGGAGAGAGGCAATTTGGAAGTAGTGGGAAACATCACCGGTAAAAACACACCAAAGAAACAACACAACACAAAACAAAAAAAAACCCAAAACTGGCCATGGGAGCCAGGCCCTGGGCAGGCTAAGCGCATTCTCCACCACTGAGCTACACCCAGGGACCCCACAGGTCAGAGCTTCTTAAACACAGAGGGCCACGTGGCAGAGGAGGGCACTGAGGGCTCTAACACCGGGTCCACAGCGGCGTCCTCAGCAGCTGATGGGAAGCAGGGACACTGTACATAGCTGAGGATCGAGAAGGAAGTACTGACAGGTTCCTGGCCTCGGAGGCCTATTCCAGAGTCGGAAAAGTGGATGTGCATGAAGCACGGTTGTTTTTGTCACCTGAGGAAAAACTGTGCCTGTAGCGCTCCGGGACTCCACGCAACACTTGCAGACCATGACTTATCAAGTCCTCTCAATACTGCTCCACTACTATCATTTCCATAGATGAGAAAAACTGAGCACAGCAAGGCCGCCTGATCTGCCAGTTTAAAAGGGGGCAGAAACAAAATGCAGAGCCACTTTTCTGAATTCAGATCCAGTCGTTTATCATATCCACCCGATGGAGCATTTAAATGTGCTACAAAGTGTCTCTTCCCCTGTCGGGTTAGGTACGTCCTCAGTCTGGTTCTGTACGGTTGAGCTCAAAGCTGGTCCGCGGCTCTGCCCTGGCTGAGATACTCCCCAGGTCTGTGGTCAGTGGAGGCTGGTGAGCGGGATCGCGGGGCCTGAAAGGCGCTGTGGGAACCTCTCTGCCTATGTCGGCAGGGGCATCGCCTACCTGGTGAAGAAGTTGCGGCCGTACTTCTGCCAGTGATCCTTGAGGATGTCCTCCACGCTCTGCTTGCGGGCAGCCAGGATGGACAGCCAGGCGAGGACGGCCCACAGCCCATCTTTCTCTCGGATATGGTCAGAACCTGCAGAAACAGTGGGCTCTGAGGAGCAAGGCTGAGCAACACGGGTGGCACTGCTGGCCATGCTGTGGGCCGAGGGCCCCAGGGACACAGGCCAGTGCTGAGCAGAGAGCAGCTTCCAGAGCTGACAGCAAAGTCCACTAAAATGACAGCAGGACAGCGGGTCCCATCCTAAGATGTCATTTACAAAGTACTAGTGTGAGAAAAATGAAATACATCTTAAACAAACAGCAGAAAACCATGGCCATGATAGATTTTTAGTAACTAAAGTAGCCTAGTAGCTTCATGGAGCCAAGGAAAATGCCAGAGAGACCCAAGCACAGAGGGGACCTGAGCTCTCGCTTCAAGGTCACGGGGAAAGGGCAGACTGGCTTTTACACAGTGTTTGGATAAGTGCTTCAGTTGTCTGAAACACTTCAGTTTTCTCCCCTACAAAAAAAAAAAAAACACACACCAAGCCAGGGACTTAGCTCCAGTGATGCCGTGCCTATCCTGGAAGCACAAGGGCCTGAGTTTGAACCTTGGCATCACCAAAACAAACCCCAAAAAACAAAAAGAAGCACACCAAAGAGAAGGCAGAGGAAATAAAAATTTAAATGTAAAAACAGCAAACCTTTAAGTACTATTTGACATAAAAGTATGTCATATCTTGGGAGTGATAAATATATACAAATTCACTATTCATAAAGGGAAACAACTGATATATTAACTTAAAATCTGCATATCTATACAGCAATATTACTTCTGTTAAAATTAAAAGAGCACTGCCATCCCTTTAAACCCAGCTCATTCACAATTCTAAGGCAGATGTTCAGGACACTCAGTTAAGGAAAAATTAATGTGTGTTAATTAGAGAAAAGCAAAACTTCATAGGAAAACAGGTCAAGAGTGTAACAAGGCAATTTACCAAAAATTAAATGTAAGCAATGAATTAACAGAAGAGAAAGCTATCATTTTTTAAAGAAGACAAATTAAAACCACAATGAGAAGCTGTTGCTTGCTTGATAAATAGCCACAGATTTAGAAATTATAAAACCTAGTACCAGAGACTTCTTTAGGGAGAAAGGCCTTCAGCTCAGGAGGGCTTTCTCCCTAAAGCTCACTCACACTGGCAGGAATGTGTACAGGAAAATCCTTCTGCAAAGTGACTTGGCAAAAAGCACCAAAGCTGGCTGATGTACCCAGCAATTCCCACTCAGGGATAGTATTTCTTGACCCATAAGGACCGGCTAAACAAACCGTGCCACACGTATGTACCTTGCTAAGATCTACTGAAACTAAGAAACTGCCACTTCTGGAGATGCTTACATGCATGGCCCTTTTCCAAGAACCTGATGGACATGGAACTCTCATTCTCAGTCTCTGCTTGTTCAAAACAGAGCAGGAGGCAGACTGTCTTGAGCTGCTTTCTGCCTCTAGAGTGGACTCCATGCCCCTCTGCAATCCTATTCACATACTGTTTTACTTGGAGTACTGCAGGCGCCTTCTAACCCCACGGGGCCTTGTTCCTCTCGGGGCTTGGGAGTGCCCGGTACCATGCTGGCCACACTGCAGGCATGTGGTCTCTCCTCCTCTGCACCCTTCAAGACCCAGCTCAAATGTCCTCTCACAGCCGTGTGCAGCTCTACAGGGCAGGCAGGAGCTTCTTTCTCACCTGCGGTGGTGCCATCTTCCTTCCACCCCGATCATGGTGTACAGATCGGAATTATTTGTGTGTATTCACTGGATGTTTTTAATTTAAAATTTTCAACTAATTTATTAAAACTGTATATTAATGTTTTTGCTAGCCGGGTCTCACCCAGCCTGTAATCCCAGCTACAGGAAAGCTGAAGAAAGGGGATCACAAGTTAGAGGCCAAATTATGCAATTTAACAGGACGCTTCTCAAGACGGTAAAAAGAGGTGGCACATAGCTCAGTGGAAGGGAGCTGCCGAGCAGGTGCATGACTCTGATGTCAATTCCTAGGGCCACCCTCAAACTTTTTGCTATTTTTTAAAATCAGACTTAAAATATGGAGGTCATGTTTCCACCCTAAAGAACTTGTTTTTTCCTTTTATGTAGAAGTGAAAATGAAATCTAAAAATCATGCCCAACTCAAACCAAGTTACTTGGAGACAATCACATCACACATCTAATGCTCTATAAGGTATGACTAAAAATAATGAATATTTAAATCAAGAAAGAAGGATTTTCTTACTGTTGGATGCATATTGCCACTAACCCTCTTGCTTAAAACACATTGACCCACCATCTTGCTGGGACTTTTCTCTTTTCTCCTTGCCAGGTTTGGTCTATGATGTCTCTGAAGGCCTTGTGTTCAGAGGCTGGGCTGATGGAAGGTGACTGGGTCATGGGGACACAGTGCTAAAGGTGCTGCTAGGTGGAGCTGGTCAAAAGATGAGCGTGACTGGAGGAATGATGACCTCTTGCCTTCTCTCTCTGCTTCCGGCTGGCGTGAGTAGAGTACCTTTCCTCCTCAGGCCCTTCCACATGCTGTTTCTGCCTTGGAACTGCCAACTATGGACTGAAAACATGAGCTAAAAGAAACTTCCTTCTGTAAGTGTCGGGCATCAGGTATTTGTCTCAGGGATGAGGAAGGAACTAACACAGAAATGGTACCAGGAGTGAGGTTGTTACTGTGAACATACCTGACCATGTGTTTTATTTTTTATTTTTTATTTTTTTTGCTTTTTGGAGACAGGATCTCGCTTTGTAGTTCAGGCTGGCCCTGAGCTCACTATGGTGCCCAGGCAAGCCGCCGCGAACTCAGCAATCCTCCCGTCTCTGCCTCCCGAGTGCTGGGATTACAGGTGTGAGCCACCACGCCCAGCATTATATGTGGTAACCGGGGATCGAACTCAGGTCCTTACAGCTTGCAAGGCAGGCGCCGGAACCACTGAGCCAACCCTCCGGCCCGACCATGTGTTTTAGAATCCTTTGAAACCTATTTGCAGGAGGAGTTTGCCAAGGTTAAGAGATGCCAACTATAGAAACTATAGAATGCTACAAGCAGAATTTGTTGAGGGATTCTGGTCAGAGCTAAGACGAGAATGGTGCTAGGAATGCAGATAATAAAGGCTCAGGAAGCCTCAGATGGTATATGTGCTGCTGAAGCAAGCTCAGAAGGCTTCAGTTTGGAACAAGGACTTCACTAGTAGTTGGACTTGAGGCCATGAATGTGTGTTATGTTGTGGAAGGAAACTGTCTATATTTTTCTCATGTCTTAAGACTTTGCAGAAAACTAAGATTAAGGGTAATAGACTAATTAATCTGCCAGAGGAAATATCAAGGAACTGTAACATTCAGGCTGCAGCATGGGTATTGCTGGCTGCTTTTAGGTTGATTTAGTTTTACCAGGTCCAAAAAGAGAGATGTTTATTTTGGAAAATTTTGCTGGTGGCTGTAAAGGAAGCATTTGCAAAACTGGGGCCAAGGAGAGTTTGGGTGCTGAAAAGATGAGCATTAAAAAGAAGCCAAACACTGTGCATCTGAATAATAGGAAACATGCCTTGAAGTCATCTTAGGAATCATCAAGACCCCACCTTTGGCAGGTTCAAGGCTGAAAACTGTTAATAATTTCATTTGAGGTGTGAGCACCTGGGTCTCCTGTTCAAGAAAGGCCACCGAGGGTATTAATTCCTTGAGATTCATTTCACAGTACTCAACTATCCAGGCACTCAGAGGCTACTTTAGCCATGGCTCAAGGGGCCCTACCTACTATTTCAGCTGGTGGCAGACCTTGGATCATCCAAATGGTGCTGTTGTGGGGTCAAGAAAGCTCCTACCCAAATTGCAGAGAAAGGCCTGGGAGGTCAGGTTGTGTGTCTCTGAGAAGGTAGTGTGTGAAGCTGTGAGAATGAAATTGAAAGTCAGGTGGAGACCTGAGGAAGTTGGAGATGCTGGGAAGAGAGAATGTCCGCTGGATAATACTGCAGACAGTGAGCAGAGCCCCCCAGGAAAGAAGCCATGAGGGCTGGAACCAGAAGTGGGGCAGGGACAGGGCCACTCATGCCCTGTGGAGCACACATCTCACCACTGCTTGGCCCAGGACACAGGCTACAATATTGGATGTCTGCCGTGCCAGGTTTCAGTCTTACTTTAGTCCCCTTCCAGTCTATCCCCCATGTCTCCCTTTTGTAATGGAAATATTTACTGTGTGATTGTTAAATGTGTTTGATTTTCTTTTTAGACCTTCGCAGCTGAGAGTTTGCCTTGAGTCTTAGAGGAGTCTTTGGAATTGGATGTTTCCACCATGCTGAAACTGTTAAGATTTGGGTGACTCCTGGAAATGGACTAAATGAAATGGACGTGGGTGGAACGTTCCCAGACAGCCTCCTGTTTTTGGGTGGTGATTGGAACAGGAGGTGCTGCACTCATCAGTGGCTTCAGTCGTGGACAAATTCATAACTGAATGTCTGGTGAGGAGGTGGGGCTGGTTGGAGGTGGTCAGAGGGGGCCTGGAAGAGCGCATGCTTCTCCCCCACTTCCCTGCTTTGCTCCCCAGCTGCCGTGTCATGAGCAGCATTTCATCCACCACGCTGCTCTACCTCAGGGCCAGTCAGCCAAGACCTGGCACTGCAGCCAAATTAAGCTCTTTAAGTTGTGGGGATTTTGTTCCAGGAATGGCAAAGTGACTGAGGCATCGGTACATATCTGTAACAAGTAATATTTACATTAGTCTTGGGGTATTGTGCATATGTATTCATATGTCACAACTCAGTCACTTAGAAAATGCTTCATACTCGTGAAACAGAAAACTTCAGTCTGAGGCTGTTACCTATAAGCTGTTTGGATTTGGACAAGTGGCTTAATTTCTCTGAGCCTCTCTTTTGAATTCTGTCCCCTGCAAAATGGGAGTAATGCTAACCTATCACACAGTTGTAAAAAACTACCGGAACAAGCCAAGTGGAGATAGTCTGTAAACTGCTGAGTACTATAGACATGCACAGTACTACTATGAATAAGAAAAAACTTTAATTTGGGGGTGAAAGTAGCATCTTTGTGCATCTTGGGAAGAATATGCCTGTGATGCCTTTTCCTCTGAGCAGTGGGAACAGTTTCTCTACCTTTCTTACGTTCCTGTGATGAACGAGCACTAACTACTGTAACAACATTTTGGTTTTTAGGCCAAACACTGTCAGCCTGGTTGGCTCCCCGTGGGGATGAAGGGTGTCCTGGGCTTGGCCTTTCCCTCTGCTCCAGTTCAGGCTGACGGGTGCCAGGGATTCTGCCCCCTCAGCATCTTTGCACACCTGTCCCTCTACTTCAGCCTGATCAGCACCTCATGATCTGCACAACCCTGTTTGGTCAGGGCACACTCCCAGCCTTGGCCAAGAAAAATGTCAAGCTCCGTGGAGCAAGCCAGGGGCTAACGGTTAATGGATTGGGTTGCAAGCAGCAGTGTGGGCTTCTTAGAGCTTCCTGGGCTCGCCTGTCCACAGCGTGTGTTGCAGTCTGTCTGCTGTCTCTGTCTCTGTCTTTCTCTCTACCTCTCCTCTACACTCCTGAACACGCTGTCCTCTCTGCCAGGCACCCACAACCCCCAGACCACCACTCAGGTTAAGCATTCCTATGGCTACTTCCACTCGCCCATGCCTGGGATGCCATTTCTGACCCTCAGTTCTACATCCCCTAGACCTGATGCTATACCCCAGGGGCACTGGGCCCAGGGACAGTCCTCAGAGAGGGGCTGCCCCAGAATGGCCACTGCTCTCTTTGCCTTTCAACACCCAGGCCCAGCTTCAGGACCCCAGGCTTTGTGGCCAGTGCTCCTCGTGGCATCCCGGAAACAACCTTCCTTCCCAGCAGGCAACTGGGAGGAGGGAGCAGGCACCGGCCAGGCAGGAACTGGCATAAGAGGAATATCACTGCACACTCAACATATCAGAACACAGGAAGCCAGCAGATTCCATGGACTGAGACCAGCAAGAGGGGTCCCTGCCTCACCCCAGGAGATAGGCGTGCAGGGATCAGCTTGACCGAGTTAGCTGTAATAGGGTCCAGGTCTAGTTCTTCTGGGGAATCTACAGATTTGGGGTTCGCCCACAGCTGAGTCTGCAGGGAAGTGAAGTCTGCAGCTAAGAAAGCCAGGATGGGTGGAGATCCCAGCAGAAAATCTGACGCGGTGTGAGCAGCCTGAGCACAGAGCTCACACACACTGGAGCACCATCTGCTACGCTTTGCATTTCCCTCACAGTGGTCAGACTTGTGGCCACACAGAAACTCACGCAGCCCTCCCAGGAGACGTCTTGTTCATGGTGTCCCCAGGGCCAGACCCGGCCTCCAGACACAGTGGACGCTTCAGAAGCATTGAGAGCTGAATCGACACAGAGCTACAATCATGGCAGGGTTCGCACAGGAAGTTAACAGGGGAAGACATTTGGGGAGCACTGAGGACACATTCCTCAAGCTGTCACTCCCAGGTGACGCATGTGACTGGTAAAGGCGGACAAGAGGAAAACACTGCTAACTCTCCGTCAGACAGATCTCAGCTTATCAGCGCTGTTTGAGTTACCAGCTCATGTCATGCTGGGCTTCCTGGCCCTCCGCTGCCCCCACTGTCCTGAGGGGAGCTGCAGAATTGTGCCACTCAGAATTATTCGGCCCATGGGGATGGAACTGACCCTGTCCTCTGCTACTGTGCACAGTCAGGAAGAGGAGCAGCAGCCGTGGTGCCCCATTCTGTCCCCCACTTTGGTCTCCTCGCAGGAAACAGCCCTGTGTTATGCTGGTGTCTGGGGACATGTCCACTTGGCGGTCCTGCTCATCACACAAGAAAGCTGCAGTTTCTCCTCCATGATCAGCTCTGTGCAGCTTTGGGAACACGAGTCACTGGGTGCCACTGGCTCATCCTTCAGGTGTCACTGCAGTGGCTGCCAACATGCTGCATGAACACAGACCACCCGGGGCACCTCTTGGCCAGTAACTTCCTTTCTTTCCTAGATGCTCATTTCTTTTTTTTTTTTTTTTTTTTGAGACAGGGTCTCGCTTTGTAGTTCAGGCTGGCCCTGAGCTCACTATGTAGCCCAGGCAAGCCTAGAACTAAGCAATCCTCCTGCCTCTGCCTCCCGAGTGCTAGGATTACAGGAGTGAGCCACCACGCCCAGCACTGTGGCATGTGGTATTGATGGCTGGTGGGTGTGAGTCACCATGCCCAGCATTGTATGTGGTTACCAGGATCGAACTCAGGACCTTGCGCTTGCGAGGCAGGCGCCAGAACCATTGAGCTAAATCTCCGGCCCTTTTTTTTTTTTTTTTTTTTTTTTTTTTTTTTTTTTT
>PVIC010002242.1:0-15370 GCA_004025085.1 Thryonomys swinderianus | reverse complement strand
GTATTGTGGTATGTGGTTACTGGGGTTCGAATTTGGTACCTTGCTCTTATTAGGCAGATGCCAGAACCACTGAGCTAACTCCCCAGCCCCTAGATGCTCATTTCTACTCACAAAGACCTTGGGTGCCCAACTGGATTCTGGACAGGGAGTGGGGCTAAGTCCTCTCTGATGGGCAGGGCAAGTGTTCCCCGCAGACACAGTGACCTGTCACTCAGGGGTCCAGCCTCACTCAAGAAATCCCATCAAATGACTTTTAAAGAGCTTTCCTTTCAACAGCAGGAAGCTGTCTGTCCAGATGCAAGATGCCAGGGAAGAGTGTGCATGGTCATTTGCTCCACAAGCATTCTTCAGCACCTGTCCCAAGCTGGGCTCTATGGGAAGTTCTTGGGATATAGCAGAGGATAAGACACCCTCTCCTAATCATGGTGAGTTCAAAAAAGAATAGGGCTATGGTGCTCGCAGAACCAGCCACCAGGAGCTTGGCCCACACTAGAAGGTCAGAGAGCTTTCCTGACATGGTTTCCCAGCTTCCACTTGAAAAAATACAGACATAAAGGACTGTGGAAGAAACAGAGTTTAGTTAATAGGCTCAGCTGCATGCGTTCAGAACACTGGAGGCCCAGGACCATGTAGCTAGGATTGCACTATTTTACCAATTTTTTTTTTTAAGTTTGAGACAGGCTCTTGCTAAGTCACTATGTTCTTCAAGCCGAGCTTGAATTTGTGATCCTCCTGCCTCAGCTTCCCAGAGTTCTGGGATTTCAGGACTATGTTTACACTCAGCCATGTTTAACAATTTGTTTATCTTTAACAAACTGCTTCTCTTAACAATTTTCTTTTTCTCAAAGGGAGAGGGAGAAAGTGTGCATTGGTGTCATGATGCAGTCTCTCTTTGGATATAGAAGATATGAATGAAAGATAGAGCCATGGCAGGCACTAGTTATTTGCTGAATGGGTTAATAAACAACAGATTTTGACAAGCAACAGTCTAAGGTTTGTCACTTTCATTCAACGAAATCATCCCATAAACATAATATAGAGGAATTTTCTTGACATATGCTCATGGCTAAAACAGTAAGGGTTGATTAAGTCCACAAACTGATGTGGGCTAAAAAGTATTACAAAAAGTGTCTTCAAGGGCCAGAGATTTAGCTCAGTGGTTCTAGCGCCTGCTTCGCAAGTGCAAGGGCCTGAGTTTGATCCCCAGTAACCATGTACAATGCTGGGCATGGTGACTCATAACCACCAGCCATCAATACCACATAACCACAGTGCCGGGAGTGGTGGCTCACACCTGTAATCCCAGCACTCGGGAGGCAGAGACAGGAGGGTTGCTGAGTTCCAGGCTTGCCTGGGTTACATAGTGAGCCTCAGGGCCAGCCTGGACTACAAAGCGAGACCCTGTCTCACACACACACAAAAGTGTCCTCAAATCTGACACGTGTAAGTTGTGTAAAGGAAGGTACAGCACCCAGCTCCCTGGCAACACTCCCCGTCCTGCTTCCCCAGCCAGGCCAGCTCTGGGGGGGTCAAGCTCGGTGCAGGGTGTGACCTTCCAGGGGCAGCAAGGGAGACTTCAGAAGTGTCTGGAAGCTGATGCTGGGCCTATAGACAATGCAAGGGAGGAGCGGCCAGGGGCAGTAAGGCTGGGCGGCCTGGATGTGACAGGTCTAGAAGACTAGCAGGCTGCTGTGGCAGACCGAGGCAGCTCATGCTACCTATTCCCAAGCCTCTCCTCAGTCATGCAGGAACCCTGCTCAGCTCTGGGCTCTGCTCCTCCTCGCCCAACCCTCCCACATGGGTCTGTAGGCCAGAATGTTACTGAATGTACTAACAATAATAAAGGAAAAAAACATGTGGGTAAATATTTTAGGGGACAGCTGTACTACTAGGATTCCTTCCAGAATGTTTTGGTCTGATTCTAGAATGTTCTGGAATCTTCAACTATTAATGCCACTGTAAATAACCAAGACAGAGAGGTATATTCCAAGTTTCTCAATCTTTGTTGATGCCAGAACTTGCTGGCAGAACTAGTCTTCTTCCACACACCCACACACTAGGAATGCTGGCTATAGACTTTTCTTCTGTATGCTCAGCACTGACACAGGTCCACGGAACAGGAAACCAAAGGCTCAGACATAGCATCTCCCAAGACACCTTTTTTCATGAAAAGAATGAATGACAACAAGACTGGCTGGGATCACACTGGGGAGATTTCCAGAGAAGACCCGACAGGTTCATCGGGCACTCGAGTCCTGTGCTCTCTGATAAAGACCTAGAATACAGGGAGATCATCTGCGTTCTCCGTGGATACTGTTCAACCCCAAAACACATCCTGCTTACTGCCTTTCAATTCTATCAACCCAGTGAATTGCCAAGAGTACTGCCACCCTCCTGAGGACACTGGCACGCTGAAAACTTTGTAAATTCATGCCTCAAATCTGCCAGCTCTGGGTTTGCCACTCACCTGGATTTGTAGGACAGGGAAAGAAATCAGGTTTTGTTCCATTTAACATAGCACGAATTGCTGCTTAGCTGAAAGCTGAGAGAATGCTCGGTTTGGTCATGTTTATTTGCTAGCGGGTACCTGTGGGATCTTAGAGCACCAGTTTCTCTACTTCAAGATGTTGGGCAGAGTAAAAAGAAGACATATAGCCATGTGAGTACCATGCAGTTTGGCTAGAGACCAGCACACATGGAAAAGGGCCCTATGTCTGAATACTCTTGGAAAATGCTGGGTGTGGTGGCACATGCTAGCCACTCTGGGAAGCTCAGGCAGGAGGACTGAAAGTTCAAGCCTAGCCTGGACAACTTAGTGACTTAACAAGAGCCTGTCTCAAAGTACAAAACGATAAAATGGGAAAAGAATGCAGCTCAGTGTGAGGGCCCTGCGTTCAATCTGCATGCAGTACTGCAAAATAAGTAACAATAATAATATAGCAGAGGGACATTCATGAGGGTAGGGAGAGAAGACTGGCAGTCATGATATCTGGATGGGCCAGAAGACAGTTACAGTCCTGTTTAGCTCAGAGCACACTCGACCCACCCCACTCTGTAGCTCACACATGTACCCATACACACAAGGACGTGTACTGACTTCTTTGATCACCAGCCTACTAAGTTCTGTGCTAGCGGCTCCTTCATTTCACCTTGATGAATCCAAGATCACTAGAAAACTTAGGCCTAGGAAAGAAAGATTTAATGCTGTTCTGAAACCTCTTCTTAAATAAAACACAAAAACCTGGCTCAAGCCTCCATATCTCTTTGCAGAAATGAAAATATTTATGAAGGTTTCCTTGGGCACTGAGGGAAGAAAAATCTGTTTATCGCTCTGTTTAATCCCTGCAGACTCAATGGTCCTTCTGCCAGGAGGCCCCAGCCTCCTGCCTCCTCGGCAGATGTGACCCTCCACAAGTAAAATGAATCCTCCTGGCTCAATGTGCCTGCTGCTTATCCAAAGTGTACACTTCATCAGGGATGTTATAAATAAACTGTGTTTTGATTCAGGACGCGGCAGCCCGCTGCTATTTCAGGGCTATCTCAGCAGTCTCCGTTTTTGCTGGAGGTAGCATTTGTGGGAAAGAAAACCCAGCCCAGGGTGCCACTTACCAGTGCCAAAGCTCTCCTCCCCGCACAGGGACAGTTTGCTGGCATCCATCAAATTCCCAAAAAACTTCCAGCCGGTTGGGGTCTCATACAAAGCGATCTTTGTAGCGTTCGCCACCCTTCAAAGGCATGAAATCAAAGTCACGTCCCAGGAGGACCGTGATGGAGAGGAGCAGCTGTTATTGTAATCAAGGGTCCGATTTAGCAGAGCTCGGAGGTCTGCACGATTCTGAGCTGGGTGGAAAGGCAAGAGCAAGTTGGGCACAATGGGCTATTCTGTGTGGATTCAGGGTGAGGGGAGAAGTGGAAGAAGAGAGCACGCTTTGTGGCTGCAGTGTGGTGTTCTGGAGCAGCAGAGGCAGTGAAGTGTGCAGGGCCATGTGGGGCTGTGTGGCCCTTTTTCCACAGCCTCACCTATGACCATTCTGTGGGGAGCAAAGAACAGGTCATGACACAGACACACATTGCTTATAGAGGGTAGGGGCTCCACGTGTGGCAGGGAAGGGGTCAGCGGCCCGGATCTGGCCCTCTGCGCCTCCCCTCACAGCTCAGAGGCCACAGGGACAGCGCCCGGGTCTCCCTCCGCCCACACAGCGCCTCACTCTCCTTGCCGCACAGCTTCCCTCTCTCTCTACATCCTCAGGCCACTTAAAGACCCTGCGTGGGGCTAAGACTGAAGCTCAGCTCCTGCCCGGCCCTGGGCTCCGCCCCCAGCACCGAAAACAACAAATAAATAATAAAAGTTAAAACTCAGACTTTAAAAATCACTTTTCCCTTGTCCAGGGAACATCATCTGGTGAGTCTCACCCATGGCCTGAGCGAGCCCTGCTCGCCCGACTCCTAGCCAAGCACTGAGCTTCACAGTCCAACGGCAGAGGGAGGTCAGACCAGGAGCCTAGACCCAGCGAACAGCAAGCCTCCCTGGGCAGCTTGGTGCTGCGGGGTCTGCGCTCCAATCCTCAGCTTTCCTAAACGTCGTCGGAACAGGGCTGCTCTGGGGTCGCCGGGCCTGAGGGCTGTGCCACAGTGGCTGCAGCCAGCTCTTGCACCAGGTGGGCGTCTGCAAGTAGCAGCTCTGGAGTTTCCCTGCTTCACCTACTTGAGCCCTATTCAGGTGAACGGCAGAGCCCAGTACTGACAACGCCTGAGCAGACCCGCCCCGTGGGTGCCACTGCCCCACCCACATCACCGCCAGAGGAGGGCGCAAAGCGGCGCTGTGCACCTCCAACCCCTCGTTCACCTGTGAGGTGACCCATGTGCGCGTGAGTATCTGGTGTGTCAGGCCCATGACGGGCAGGCAGCCTCAAGGATGCTGAGTCAGGCTCTGAGGAAGTGCAGGGCCCAGCCGGGCAGCCACAAGGGCGAGGCCATGCCACACGGTATGGCAAGCTGGGCAGAAGGAACCTGGGTTCTCAGAGGGGCACTGGGGCCTGAGCTGCCACTGTTCTACTGCACACTCGGTGCTGAGGCTGCTGTGCTACCTGGGAGGAGGCGCAGCTGGGTCATGTGGCACACTCGTGGGCACCAGGCCGGCCCAGACACACACCTGTCCAGGGCACCACTTGTGGGCATGCTGCGCGCGAAGCCGCGGACACCGGTCTGCTGGAAATACGGAATGCTGAAGATGTTGGCGGCGATGACGGCCACGGAGTCCGAGGGGTTCACGAAGAAGCCGTGCTTGCCCAGGATCATGTTACGGTCCTGGGGGACGGGAGGAAGGCAGGTGGTCAGACGGGGGTGCGCTGAGGTGACTCCCACTTCCGGCTGAGAGGCTATCTGATGAATCAGTCCAGACCGCTTGCTTCGGGGGCCTGGCGGGAGTGGCCCTCACCCACCCTGCTTGCAGGTCAGGTGTGGCTGGCACCAGCACCCACCGAAGCCCCTGTACCCACCCCATCTCCATCAAAGGCAGCTCCGAAGTCGTGCTCCCCTGACTTCATGGTCTCCACCAGGTCAGCCGCGTAGGTGAGGTTGGGGTCGGGGTGGTGGCCGCCGAAGTCCTCCAGAGGGACGCAGTTCACCGCCGAGTTGGCCGGAGCACCCAGCTCCTCGCAGAGGATCTTCTTCACGTACGGGCCCACCACTGCACAGGGCATGAGAGCGCAAGGCATGAGCGTGGGAAGCGCGCCAGCCCCGCAAGAGGTGCATGCAGCATCGGGGATGGCAGGGATGTGGAACATAGATAGGCAGACTTGGAAAGAGACAGTAGGAAAGGGCAGAGGGCCTGGACTCTGGGGACAGAAGTTCAAATCCCAGACTCGCCAGTCTGGGCTGCCCCATTCTCTCCATGCCTCAGTCTCCCTGTCTGCAGGTGAAGGTCATCAGTGACAAGCCAGCAGGGCTGCCAGGCGGTATGGCCACCAGGTTTGAAATGCTGAGGTGAACCTGTCCAGGGCCTGGTAAATACTCATGCACGACCGTCATGTCCAGGCCGTAGACTGCACGAGGGTCTGTGACATGACGCCCTGCCTGCCCTCTCCAGCCAGAGGTGGGAGCCAACTGCTCTCTCGTATTCCTCCTCTGTCAAGCCAGACACTCAGTGACCAGCAAGGGCACCCGACAGTGGAGAAATTGGCCACACGTTCAGTGCTGTGTGGAACCACTGAGCAGAGTGGCCTCTACAGTGTGCAGAACTGAGGGAGGCCGACCGAAGACATGCCCCGCAGAAGGGAGGGGCAGACTGCGTCTTCTGTAGGCCCCATTTCCACAGCCCCCGCCACCATAGAAGGAGCAACCAGGGCTACTAGGACACAGACTGGGAGGCCTCAGAAGGACCTGGAAGGCCTGAAAAGGAAGCTACTTCCAGGTGGCTTCTCCTGCCCAGGCCTCCCCTAGGCCTCATCCTGAGCTGACTCGGGCTTCTTATGCCTGGTGTAGTGTTTCCTTGAAGACTTCGCCCACATACCAGAGCCGCCGCCTTCGTGGGGAGCAACCATGACTGCCCCTCCTTGAAGGAAATCTTTCTCAATGTCCCTAGTCCAACTTCCTCTTCCACACAGAACACTGGGAGACCCATCTGGCCCTGGCTACACTGCCCCGGGTCCCCAGCCCACCCTCTGAAGGAAGCCACCCTCAGGTGTGTGTGCACGAGAGGCTCCATATGGGTCGCCGAGGGCTGTGAGGGCCCCCAAGGAAGGGACGGGCTCCAGGATGGGGCCTTTAGAACCCCAGGGAGGAGCTGCCTTCTCACTGAGGGGCAGAGGGACAGGAGCTGGCAGAGTGTCACTGTGAGGCCTCAGACCTGGGCGCAGTGTCCTTTCACATGGGCAAACATGGATTCCGTGTGAGGGATCGCCCTAACTTTCAGTCTAAAATGCTAACTTAGGACAAAACATACGGATAGGAATGTGCTCAGGAGCTCTCATGCTATGCAGGGGAGGAAAGCTCAGGTTCTGCCTCATGGTCATGGCTGCCGCCGTCCCTACTTCCTGTTACAGTCCTCAGAGGACAGGAAAGGACCACATTTCCTGCTGTCTCTGGGCATCGTTCCCTGATGGCTCTTGACCTCTTCAAAGAAAAGAAGCATGTTGGGGTAGATGAGTGGGGTGCAGAGCTCGGGGCCGTTGGTGACCCCTCAGAAATACCCAGGAAGAGAGAGGGGCTTCTAAGGGACAGGAAGAGGTGCACAATGGTGTCCTGTGACTCAGAACCTGACGTGCCCACCAGCTTGCTGCGAGGTGACTGCTGGGTGGGCCTCCACCCCACTTTGTCCCTGGTCACTTCTCTGGAGAGGCTGCCACACAACTGTTCAGAGCTTCTTGTGACAGAGCAGAGCGCAGCCTCCTGGCTTGGAGAGCGGCCCTGAGGGGAGTGAGCGCTACCTCCATGCATGGCGTCTATGCGGATCTTCAGCCGGTTTGGGCCAGAAAGCAGCTCCTTCAGGGCACTGAAGTCAAAGATGTTCCTCAGCATGGTGGCATAGGCCTCCACTGAATCCACAACTTCCACTGCAAGGATAAGAGAGATAGGACAATGAGAGACACTGCACGGGCAGAAGCTCTATGCTCATCAAGGAGCCTGCATTAAAAGGTCAACTACTGGGCAGTTGAAGAGGACAGAGCTGCTGAGTAACACCCTAATCCTACCATCTCCTCAGAGGCAAATGCTCTTAGTCCCATTTTATAGATGACAAACCCCAAGGTCTGAAAGGTGAGGAACTTCCCTGCTCTGCCCACATGAGGGATTTTCCATGAGCTTGTATAAACTCTCCCTTTCCACACATTGCTGGCCATTGTGACATACCTGTAATCCCAGCACCTGGGAGACTGAGGCAGGAGGATCACTGACAGTCTGAAGACAAATTGAGCTACACAGTGAGTACAAAGACAGGCTGAACTGCATAGTGAGACCCTGTCTCAAAACAGCAAACAAAAAACAACAACATAAAAAGAAAGACAATGGTATAAAGCAGATTTTTAAAAAGCATAAGACAGGGTCTCACTATAGTGTCCAGGCTGACCTTGAAATCGTGAGCTCAAGGAGTCTTCCTATCTCAGTCTCCTGAGTTACTTGAACTATAGGCACAGATCACCACAGCCAGGATAAAAACAAAATGGCTTTAATGAATCACTTTTTATATGTATAGCTCAGGGAATAAAACAAACATAAATTTTTAGTGTTGTTATTGTTCTTATCATTTATTGGACTTTCAGGGCTTCCAATATTTCTAGAACAGAAGAGCGTGTGGAGGACCCACTGGTGTTTCCTGAGCCCTCAACTGGTCTGCAGCTACACTGAGGTGCCCCCAGTCTTTGAGGATGCTGGGTTAGCCCTCCGCGGGCACAGCGTGAGGGTTCATCCAGAGGGTGGCCAGCCCTCACCCTCCTCCCAGGTTTGTGAAGAAACCCACAACCCCTGGCTGCCTCATCACCCACCACCTGGCGTCTGGCACACCAGCCGCAGCTGCCTCATTCGGGTGAGGCCAGACCCACGTAATGAAAACGGTGGGAGGAAAGCAGGGCTGGGCTGCAGACCCACACGCATGCATGTGACCGTACATGCCCACACGAGGACCTTGATTCCAGTGTGGAAAGCGAGTGTTAGAAGTGAGTCACGTCACCAGCTCATCTCAGGCAGGGAGGGACAAAGACAAGCAATGCCCCTGCCCAGGACCTCCGGAGGAAGCGCTCAGGCCACAGCAGGGCCAGGAGCAGACGTGCCTGTGAAGGGCTTGAACTTGTTCTCCAGGTCAAACTGCTGCTTCCCCAGCACGCTCAGGTCTACCTTCAGGTCAGGGCAAATCGCATACTCCTCAATGGTCTTGCTGATCTGGAAGATCTTGTCTGTGATTGCCTCGGGAGCAGGACCTAGGGTGGAGCGGCAGGCGGGGTCAGCGTGTGGAGAGCCGGAGCTGCAGCCACTCACGCACACAGCTGGCCCCACACAGGAGCCTGGCTGGGTCCGTCTCAGGGCATTTCACAGCCACGGAGAGGAGGCCACGGCCCTCTGCAGAGGATGAAGCCCAGGCCTCGATCCTGCTAATCAGCCGGAATCAAGGAACACGAACTCACCTCCATTAGAAATGTTGAATTTGATCCCAAAGTCGCCATTGGGCCCTCCAGGATTGTGGCTGGCTGTCAAGATGATCCCACCCAGGGCTTTGATCTTTCTGATGATGCAGGACACTGCCGGGGTTGAAAGGATCCCGTTCTGCCCGATGACCAGGCGCCCGATCTAGGAGGAATCCAGAGAGCACTCAACTACCAGGAGCCACCGGGAGCCTGCGCAGAGCCCAGTGCCAGCTGCACATACTGCATGCCCATCTTCTTTGGCTTGAGCCAGAACTGGCACTAGGGAGCCCAGCCAGCCCAGTGGTGCCCAGGCGGCACATGGTCTGGGTGCTGCCGGTGTCTGGCAGGAGAATGGCGTTTTCCTACCAGAGCTTTTGCAGATCCGGCTCAGAATGTGGACGCACTGGAAGATGTGAGAAAACACGTTTCTAGTCAGCAGTCGGCCTATCCATCCACAATGAAAGAAAAGGTACAGGTCCAGCTAGTTCAAGGGATCCTACCCACAGAGAAGGCTTTTGCAAAGTCAAATTCTTAAAATGGAAGAAGGGCAAACTTTATCCCATGACGAGGCTGCGGTGCTTCTTGCACACCTTCTCCAATCCAGCAGCACATGCCCTGTCGCCGACTCACCTCCTCTGGTCGATGCCGGGTCGCTTCTGGGGCCTAAGATGCAGCACAGGGGTGATGACTGGGCCCCGGGGAAGCAGCACCCCAGGACAAGCATGGCCGGGGCTTTCCTGTGTCACCACCACGAGACTCAGCCTGGCTCTGGCGTGCCCTTTGCTGAAAAGCCAACTACTCCTGTCTGCTTCAGAGCAATGGGAAGATGGGAATGATACAAGAAGAGTGAGCAGGGTGAAGTGGTGTACACTGCGATCCCAGCACTCAGGAGGCTGAGGCCATGAGTTCGAGGCCTGCCTGGGCTCCACAGCATATTCAAGACCAGCCTGAACTACACAGTCAGACTCTGAACCAAAAAAATTTAAAAAATGAAACGACTCATACAATGGGGAGTGCGACCTTTCCCCAACCCCCTTCTGGGAGAAGAGAGGGCAGGAACATTCCTAGGCTTTCCATCGGTTATTTATTGGCCTAACCCAAGATAAACATGGCTGATGGGGGTTCTGACAGGGACAATGCCAGTGAGACTGCTGGCTTCCTTGGGCATGTTTTTCTGGGGACTCAGCTTTGCTACACCTTGCAGGTCACAGAAAGCCTTACAGTCTGGCCCACTGGAGGCACCTGGCCAGTCCGCCCCCTCTGGGTTCTCAATACCTCTTTGTGAATGGCTCTGCTGTGGCTGCCCTAATGGACGATCCCACCGCAGGAGTGTGGAACCCAGCCAGGGCTGCAGGCGGGTCCCCTGTAGGATAAGGAGCCTTGGCCAGCATGGAAGAGATGTTCACGGCCACCCCCAACTGCCCAAGGCCACCTGTGCGCAGCCACCTTCAGTCCCTTTGCGCCTGCAACCTCCCAGCCCATTACACAGTCAGAGAGTCCCCACACTCTCCCTGGGCCACCTGCCGCAGAAGCCCCAGAGGCCCAGGGCAAGGAGCTGGCAGACGTGAGCGGCCTGTTCCCCGCAGTCCTGCTCAACAGTCGAAGACAGAAACACCCAAGGCGCTGCACCAAAGGGCAGTTTCAACCATCACAGGTGCCCACAGGAAGTATCAGTCAGCCTGGGAAAAGGTGGAGTCGGACTGGAGAGTGCAGCCAGGGAAGGCAGTGGGACAGTGGGAAGGAGATGAAGGCAGATGAAAACAAGAGGCCCTGGTGCCCACTGCACAGGGCCGAGTGCTATACAGTTCCTCTTACACGAGGTATCTAATGTAGCCATAAAGCAGAGAAATAGCAGGGAGAAGGTTGTCTGGGCTTGAGGAGGGGCTGGCTGCCCCTCAACTGTGGAGTTTCAGTTTGGCAAAATGAGAAAATCCTGTAGAAGATGTGCATATAAGTAACACAACTACACACTTCAAATAGCTGAGATGTTTCTACTATAATCCACTGTTTAAAAACCAGTCACTGCATTCAAAGCGGACTTTGCTCAACAGAGCCGGGTATGACTGCAAGGAGGCATATGGGATCCATACTCCTTTCAGAATCGGAAAGAAGGGAACTGACCCACTCTGACTTCAGGGGGAGCCCTGAAAGCATTATGCTAATGAAGTAACAAGAAAAGGACAAATACTGGCATCATGGTTAATCCCAGCTACTCAGGAGGCGGAGGCAGGAGGATTTCAAATTTGAGGCCTGCCTAGACAGTGGTACCCTATCTCAAAATAAAAAATAACAAGGGCTGCAGCTCAATGGTAGAGCACTTGCCTCGCAAGCATGAGGCCTGGGGTTCAATCCTAGGTTTCACAAAAAGAAAGTATTAGATGACTCTACCAACATGTGGAACCTGCCATAGGCAAATTAACAGAGACAGGGAGGAGGAGGAGGTTCTGGGTGCTGCAGGGAAGGGGCCAGGAGTAAGGACCTAATGGGGACCCTGTCCAGGGTGACAAAGCCTGGCAGTGGACAGGTGAGGTCACAGGGCCTCGGCAGGACCCTGGATGAGTCCAGAATGCTGAGGCTGGCACTGTGTGTCGCTCTCACCAGCCCAGTCCAGTCCCCAGGGCCTCAGCGACTCCCCTTCCCCGGCCTCCTTCCTGGGATGCAGAACCTGCCACCAACCCCATGTCCAGCACCCGAGTGGAGAGCAGGGTGTGGGCTTCCTGCACCCATGAAGAGTCGGCCAGTCTCCTCTGTCCTAAGGGTCCTGGTTCTAGTCTTGGTTTTAACTTTCCACTAAGCTCAGAGCTCTGGGGACAGTGTGACACCAGTGCTCTGAACGGCCCAACGTCTCCCTTTGTGCCTTGAACTTCCGGCTCCCACAGAACAGAAAGCCGCTTCTGCTGCATGTGCTGCTCTGGGGTTTGAGCCAGGTCCCGTGCAGGCTGGGCGCTGCTCCACCCGAGCTACCTCCCAGCCTGGAGTACTACTATGTGTTTGAGACAGAGGCTCCCTAAGTTATCCAGGCTGGCTTTGAACTCCCGACAGTCCCTCAAGTAGCTGGAATGACAGCTAGAGAAACCTTTAATGAAGGCTAATTCCAGTCTATGCATCACAAATGCACTGGATTAAAGTATATAGTACAGGGAGAAAAATGAAACAGCCTCCATTTAGCTCCTTAGCTTGAAGTCCTCCACGAGTCGGACACAGACAAAGGAAATGGTTCTGTCTTTTGCAAAATCAATAGCAATAATCATCCTCGCACTCCCTGCTGGCCTACCCACCACCAAAGCAGGGTCAAAATGGCCAGAACGTCAGACACGTTAGAAAGAGCAGAGAGCGAGCCCCTCAGAGCCTCACGGGCTCCAGCAGCCCATGAGTGTTCCAAGGGGCCTCCTGGCCGGCAAACTGCTTTCAACACAGTGCTATTTTTAATAAGGGATGTCCTTGAAAAGATGTGAAAACACCAGTTGGGCTGCCGCGGTGCTACCCCACAACGGTTCCCGTATTTAGTCAGTTACCATCACCTGAATGCATTGTTCAGCGCAGCTGCAGACAGTGGATGTGGGGAGCCATGGGGCCTGCCGGGGTCACACTCCCACCCCCTCTTGCACCCTGCAGCTTGCACAAAAATGAAATGCAGCCAAATCCATCACAGCTGAGCGGACAGTGTCCTGGATCCCCACATGGTCCAGACATATGCGGAGAAATAATGTCCCCTTCAACCCTTTCCAAAGATTAAAAGCACCTTAATACCATTCCCTGTGCAGCGCTCCTCAAAGAGGAAATTTACAGCATGTCACATTTTATCTTAAGAATGTGTGTGCTTCATAATAATTTCCTATTTGAGTGCTTTATCAGCAGCCTCTATGCGAGAGGCCTTCAGAGTCTGAAACGGCAGCCAGAAGGCTGTGCTTCAGGGGTCATTTCTGCAGCTGGTGGAACGGTGGCAAGGAGCCTCACCTTAAAAGCAGCAGCTACAAGCACGTCTCCTTTCAGTTCGTGGGTGCTGTCTTTTTAGCTGGGTTTCTGCAAACACACATGCTTGGCACGGTGACAAACAGACTGGAAACACCCAGTGCACGTGGTTGGTTTGGAACTTGTTAAGGGCCAGGTTGCAAAGCTAAACTTCATGTTTGTGAAGGCAGAGCCTCCTCCAGAAAAGAGGTGACAGCCTTGAACAGGTTCTGGTCCTGAAGGGCTCCACATCCTCACTAAGCTTTATCCAAAACACTACAGGAAACTTCAGTTTTGTCTTGCCCAGAACCCTGGGGAAGCTACAGAGACAGTGCAGCCGCGTCTCCGAGCCTGTCTGCCCACCCAGGGCAGCAGGAGCAGCCCTCTCCGTGCCAGTCTTGCCGGCGCTCTGCTGGCGTGGCTGGCACACCGGCCCTGAGCCTCAAGGTGATGTGTCTCTCGGGGGTCCGAACCTCACACACACTGGCCCCTTCGTGTTTGAGGTCACTGGACACAGCTCCCTCTGCAACAGGTCCCCCGGGAAGGGCCCACCTGGCCCTTCCAAGCCCTCCTGGCACAAACAGCAGGAGCCTGCACCTGCGCCCTCCCTCCTGATGAGCCACTGCCACCCTGCGTCTCGGTGGGGAAGCCCCACAGGGCACATGCCCTCGCCCTCCACTCATTGCAGCAGCTGAGGGGCTGAGCCTGGCAGAGGGGGTGACAAGAGCTTCAGCCCAGGGTTTAATACCACAGATGCTTTCAAGCAAGGGCAGAGCAAAGTTTGGACCCACGGCCCCGCAAGTCGCAGCTCTGGGGTCTGGTGAAGGCTCCAGCATCAGCAGCCTGAGCACCTGCACACGGCCTGTGCCCCGCACCCTCTGCCAGTGGGAGGTCACAGGAGAGCCAGACTCGACAACACCGACTGGATACCAACCCCGTTGGCAGCTGCCATCTGCACTATGGTCTCTATGGCGGACTTATTGAAATAGCGCCCATCTCCGCCGACCGCTAGGGATGCGCCCTGCCGGTCCTTCAGGTCTATGGAGAAGAAAATGCTCTGCACGAAGTTCTCCAGGTAGCACGGCTTTGCCTCGAAATAATACGTTTTCTTCCGCAGTCCACCAGCTTCTGGTTTCTGGTCATGGTAGGGGGCTGTGGTGAAGGTCAGCAGGGGCAGAGGGCCCTCGGCCACCCTCCTGTAGGCCCCGGAAATCCACTCCTCGAAGTCACTCATGGTGCATGTCCACTGCGGTTCCCGAGGGGCCAGAGAGCAGCCGAGTCTGTGATCGTCCGCCCAGCCTCCAGCTGCAGCTACATGGAGTCAGGCAGACGGAGATGCGCTCAAGGAAGAAGGTTGGTTGTGCCGGAGCTGTGATCGCGTCACTGCTGACCACACGCGCGCCACACTGCGCCCGCAGCAGGGCCTGTAGGCTTCTGGGAAGAGGCTGCTCCTAGCCACATAGCCACGCTGGTGCCTTGAGATAGCTTCCACCTGGCTCCTCGTGAGGGCAGAGGCAACCCCAGAGCACGGCACACTGCAGACACAGGCACCGGGCAGCTGTCAGACTCTCCCCAGCTGAGACGCAAGTTCTCAAACAAGACACTTGGTGTGGCCCAAACCGCCTTGACCCTGGGGACTGGGTCTTCTGACCAAGAAGGCTGCTCCTGGCCCGCAGCGGCTAAAGGTCAATCTTAAAATGGAAGTGGGGAGCTCGGTTACACGGTTTCCTCTGTCACTCACCCTTGGATCCCAGGGGTTTCCACCACACATACACACACACACACACACACACACACACACACACACACACACACACGTCCCTGCAGAGCAGGGAATATCATCCAACAGAACACAGTAACTCACCAGCCACTGAGAATTTAACAAAATAGTATTCAGTTCCAGAATGCCTACAGATATGTGCCAAAAACCAGGCATGGTGAAAACCAGGTGTGCTGGTGCTGCTGGCAATCCCAGCACACTGGGAGGCTGAGGCAGGAAGATCACAAGTTTGAGCTCAGAGTGGGCAACACACTGACTTAGCAAGACCCTTGCACAAACTAAAAAATAAAAACCAGCTGGGGATATTGCTCAGTTCTAAGGCTCTGTTCAAACCCCAATACTCAAACAACCACAATAGCTAATATATGATGTATTTTACTGTATACTAAAATCTTATATAATAAATATGCCTTGACTAGCCAGTAGTTGGTCATTCCCTCAAATTAATACTGAAGTGAGGATGAGGACTGCGGTGTAGCTCAGTGGTTCTGGTCCCTGCCTCACAAACGCAAGGTCCAGAGCT
>PVIC010002241.1:0-79961 GCA_004025085.1 Thryonomys swinderianus | reverse complement strand
AAAAAAAAAAAAAAAAAAAAAAAAAAAAAAAAATCAAGCTGGTTGTTCTCTGACTCCTGGAGGCGTGGCTCTTCCCTCCTGTTCTGCTGCTTGCTGTTTCCTAGGTTGTCAGTAGTAACACAGAAGCTGACCACCAATGGGGGTGGGGGGAGGGGGGAGAGGGAGGGGAGTGAAGGGGCTGAGCACGTTGGGGCTGGAAGTTGGGTCTGGGCTTGGCCTGTGTCCCCCCACTAACAACCTCATGTCCTTCTCTACCTTCCTGACCCCTCCAGGGCCGCAGTCCTGCTTCCACCCACCTGCCCTGCCCCAAGCTCCCTCTCTCAGCCCACACCTAGGCAGGGACACCTGGGCTCCGCCCTGACCCGGCAGCATGCCGGGCAGCTGGCTCTCTGTGTCTACCATCCTGGCCCCTTGGCCAGCCACGTCCCAAGGCCACAGGGGCCCTTGCATAGGGAGAGACCAGAGGACACTGTGTCCAGACCTCAGGCATCTCCCTGATTCCCTGAGGCCTGATCTTTTGCTGTTTTGGTTTATCACAAATGAGTTCTCAAGCCAGTGGGTTTAATTACATTACACTTAGGGAAATTGGTGCCATTTCTTAATTAGTTTTATAGTCGAAAAGCAATTACTTAGCGATCACAGGAAGGTCTTCTTGTGTTTCCCAGAGCTCTGCAGCCTGAAACATGCCTGCAGAGCTGCTTTGAAGAGGCCGGGGCACCCCTGCAGTAACTGCAACTAGAGTAATTGGGTTTGGAGAGAAGATAAGTTTGTGGGATAGAATTGGGCAAAAGAATGCTGTTTTCTTAAATCCCTCTACTCTCTAAAGCCAAAACCTGTGAGGCACCTTTGCTTCACTCTACTGTTTGACTCGCCAAGGGCTTCGAACTCCACCTGCTGATGCTTGGAATGTGCCCAGGACTCTGCTTCCCTATCTGGTCCAGGCCACTGTGACACAGCTCATATGGGGACAGCAGTGGCCTCCTAACCAGTCTTCCTGGGCCCACCCTGGTGCCTTCAGTGGGTTGAATCATGGTCCCAAGAGATATGTCCACTCAGAGCCTGTGAACGTGACCTTCTTTGGAAAAGGGGCCTTGGTGGATGTGATTCCATTAAGCTAAGGACCTGATGACAAGGACACCGGTGTTACTAAGTGCACCCTGGATCAGTGGCGATGGGTGCCCATACAAGAGCAGGGAAGAAACACCCCAAAGGGTGAGGCATCTGAAGACACAGGCAGGGGGAATGTTGTGTCACCAACCACAGGACAGCAAGGATGGCTGGAAGTCAGTAGAAGTCACCGGAAGCTGGAAGAAGTGCCAGGCCTGGGTTCTTCCTTAGCTCCCTTGGAAACAGAGAGCCCAGCAGCTCCTGGATTGGGGCTTCTGTCTCCCAGAGTCACGGGAGCATTTCCACCGTCTGAAGCACCTGGTTTGGGACCGTGGGTCCGGGCAGCTGCAGCCCCTTCTAGCAGTGCCCACCCCTCACCACTTTGGGGGCCAGAGCCCAGTGGCTCCATCTCTGTTACCCCAAATCCACGCTTCTCCCGCAGTCTCAGGGCAGATGCAGACCCTGGCCCCACTCCGCGCCTGCTGCACGCCTCGGGTGCTGCAGCTTCCTTGCATGCGCTCACACAGCCAGCCACTCACCTTCCCAGACGATTGGTCCCAGAGGCCTGTGCTACCCCTGCAGCTGGGCCTCTTGCTCCGACAGGCAGCGTCATAGGAGCCCTCCCCATTCTCCCTCTCGGTCCTCGTCCACTTTCTGCCAGGTCACGGCCAGCTCACGGGGTATGCGTCCACAGGCCACCCTCCCTCCCCATCCTTGTCCCTGGGGACAGGAGTTCCCGGGGCTCAGCCCTGTCTGTGTGCTCCCCTTTTCCATCCCCCTGAACCTAAGCAGTGCCTGGAATGGATAAGCAAAAAATATTTGATCCTTGAAGGTGGTGTCGGTGAGAAGTGCGTGGAGGGCCAGCCATGTCCCTGCGGTAAGGCCGCCTCTCTGAGCCTGTCACCCATGTGTCCGCAGCACGGCTGCGCTGCCCAGGCTGTGTCCTCCCCAGTTGGTGACGTTAACCTGAGGCCCGAGAGGGAGCGGGGGGGAGCTTCCCCTTTTGGTGTCAAGGACCTGACACTTGGGGTCCTGCTCGTCCTTCCAGGGAAATCACCTACAGGAAGTCAACTCCCTCACTTCCTGCTGCCCCTGGGTTCACGCAGGAGGAAGCCACAGTTCAAGCTGGAGGTGGGATGGGCAGTGTTGGAAAGTAGGGAGGGGCACAGGTTCAGCCCTGAAGAGGGCTCTTCCCGAGAGGGCACCTGGGGCTGGGTCTCACAGGGCAGCTTGGGCACCAGGTGTCCTCCTCACACACCCGCACCTCTGGGGTCCCTGTTTCTGTCCCTGCATGGGCTGAGGTCATGGCGGGCAGCTGTATTACCATGGACTCCCATCTGGGGGCCAGAGAGGCTGCTCTTTCTGGTGCTGGCATATATTTGGCTGCCCTGGCACTGAGGATTGGTGGGTCTGGGCGCTGGGGCCCTGAGCTGGTCTCAGGCACTGCAGTGAGTGGTGCCATTGCACTCGGTGTGATGCAGGAGCGGACCAAGGGCTTCGTCAAGACCACGCTGCAGATGCTTGTGCCCGCATACCGGGGAGCCACATGTGTATACGGGGACTGTCAAAAGTACGGGGTCTTTAAATAAAAAATCATTACAGTGTGGACACTGGCATGAATCCCCTCAGAGCCCTTGCCTTACTTCCAAGACCCTCGGCCCATCACTTGTGTTATTTCTGAAGCAGTTCTGGAAGACTCTTTCAAGAGTGTCTGGAGCTTTTGCTACCATGGCTGCCTTGATGCCCTGAGTTGATTCAACAGGCTTCCCTCTCATGGTCACCTTGACTACTTTGGGACAGAGGAAGAAGTCACATAGTGCCTGACCTGGGGAATAGGTGGTGAGGACACAGTGTCATGTTTTTACAAGTTCACTTGCTGGTGGGTGGTGTTCAGAAGCAGCATTCACTGCATTTTTTTTTTTTTTTTTGAGACAGGGTCTCGCTTTGTAGTTCAGGCTGGCTCTGAGCTCACTATGTAGCCCAGGCAAGCCTCGAACTCAGTGACCCTCCTGTCTCTGCCTCCTGAGTGCTGGGATTACAGGCGTGAGCCACCACGCCCAGCTTCACTGCATTTTTGATCACATCTCATGAAGACATTCATGGAAGAAGACTTTCAGAACCGCTTCAGAAAGTGGCAGGAGCCAGGGGGTGAGTGTGTTCACAGTGAGGGGAGGATTCTGAGGGGGCTCTTGGTCATGAAAAATTTAAGTGCACATTGTGTTTTGATCAGCCTGTGAAGCCTGTACACACACACACCCACGCCCTCCCATGGGCTGAACCCTGGGCTGCTCCTCCTCTGTCCCAGTAAACTGCTCAGACACAGAGTGGACGTGTCTGGTGCAGAGACAGCTCCTGGGACCTGCTCGAGATCAGGGCAGAGCAGACTGTGCTGTGAGCCGATAGCCAGGGACACAGAGGAGGCCTGAGCCGGGCTGGACGGGGCCAGAGACCCTCCTAGAGCCTTGGAGCCCAGGCCCCATGGGAGCCTCCCGGATGGCACAGCCTGGGCTACTGGTGACAGGGCTGCCCCAGTCCCAGTCAGGGACCTGTGAGGACTTGAGTGACTGAGGCCCAGTATGCTGCCTGGGGCAGCCCCGGCGGCATTTGGGAGTCCAGGGTAAGGGTGGGCAGCGTGTAGCCCACACGTATGCGGAGCACAGGCAGGCTTCCCAGCTCAGAGTGAGGCCCTGGTGTGTCCTCACTCCCGCTGTGACAGTGTCCTCACCCCCACCATGCCCTGAGACAAAGCACTTTGGGAACTGCGAGACGGCAGAGGCAGCACAATCTCTCCCTGAACTCCCGCCTCTCTGAGGGGACTAGGCCTAGGACAGCCCTCCAGCCTGGCTTTCCTGGAGGTCTCTTGGGTGACCTGTGGCCTCCCAGTACCCAGAGGATAGGAAGGGGGAATGCAGGGATGCCCAGAAGAACCTGAGCAGGCAGGCTAGTGAGGTCCCCACCCAATTCGTGCCATCCGCTCTGCCATGCCACAGCTGTCCATGGAGGGCTACCCCCCCATTCCACACTCAGGAACATGCTCACAAGGCCTGAGACAGTTACACTGTCCCTCGCTCTGGCTTTCACTGTGGGGGTGTTGGCCATGATCCACTCTTAAGCCCTCACCTCGGCTGAGCACCTCCCACCCTGACCACACCCAAATGCCCAGTTTCCACCTGTGGCTCCTTTGAAGTACCCAGGGGCACAGGATTCCAGTCCCCAGGGTGATGGCGGTCTCACTCTCCCTCTGAATCCACAGAGCTTCCAGTACAGCCTTGAGGCTCATCAAAGCTGGTGCTGGAGCAGGTCCTGCTGGGGCCTCCTTGGGTCAGCCTCTCTGCCCACCCACCAGGCAGACCCACCCTGGGGCTCTGCGGGGCCAGCAGTCACTGTAAGGAAACAGCAGGCAGAAACCCGGGTGATGAAGGGGGATGTGCACTGTGCTACGGGGATGGAGAACAGAGAGGCCCTGGCCCTGGGAACACCCCAGGAGCAGCCAAGAGGGAGCACCCACCCAAGGGGAGCAAAGAGCCAGCAGGCATGGAGGGAGAGGAGGGCTGGGCTTGCTCATGACCGGTGAGCCCCTTGGGTCTGAAAACACCCTGGGTGACGGAAAGGACATGGTCACACACTCTGCTGGACCAGCGACCCGTCCAGAGTGACGCCAAGCCAGGCTCTGGCTCTGGGGACCAGCCAGGCCACACCAATGTCCATAGGTTCTGGCCTAGCTGCAGGCCCAGGCCTAGGAGGAGGGTGGGAAGAGCCGGAAGGGGCAGGGAAGGGGGCGTGAGCCACCACGTCCGGCATTGGGAAGGGGAGGAGAGAGAAGGAAGAGGGGAGCGAGGAGGAAGCCAGGAGGAGGGCAGGAGGAGGGGCTACCTCAGGGAGCCCGGGCTCAGGGTTCGGCTGCCAGCATTTCTTGACAAAGGAAATTTGTTGGGCCTAAGTCGTGAGGAGTTTGCATCTGGATCCGATGATGTTTGGCTTGGGGGCTCCTGGAGCCGGCTGGGCCTCCATGTAATTAACTTAAGTGCTCCGAAGATGAAAGCTTATTTGCCTGATCCCGGATTACCGGGAGCGCCGTGAAGGTGGGCTGGGCGGCTGGGCATCTCCTGCTCCTGAAGCCTCCACGATACCGTGGTGGACAGTGGAGGTCAGGAAGTTCTGGCATGTTGGAATTTATTAAATTTGCAGTGAAAAGAAAGAAAGGGTTCTGGAGGCCAGTGAAAGAGGTTAAGTGGAAACATAACTTTACATAATGAAGTGGTTAATCATATTTTGCTTTAGAAACACTAATATCATAAATTGGCCTGATTTTTGAGCTTCTAGCTTCCACAGTGGAGCCGAGACATTAACTTCCTGGTTGGACATAACTTCTGGGCCCTTCCTCCGGGGACGCCACGGGGATGTCTGTCCCCTCCTCTCCTCTCCTCCCTCCCTCTCACTTCTCCTCCGTCCTCTCCCTGTTTCTCCTGTTTCTCCTCCTCTCTTCCCTCTACCCACTGAGGACGACAGCTTTGATCCCAGATGCTCTGGGGCCTGGGGAGGTGGGGTGTGGGGATTCCTACAGGTGATTTTTCGGCCTGAATTCCACGGTGACAGCGATGATTTATTCTAACTAGTAACCCAGGAAAGCAGGCGCCGCCAGGATGAATACCTCCACCAGCCCCTAGCAGACTAATTTCACTGTTTATGATTCACTAATACGCGTGGGGGGCACCATCGTAGATAACTACGAGTCAGACACTGAGCCAAGACCTCATGGGGTGCAAACAGTTCCACATGGGGCGATGCCCGGCTGGCCGACGAACACATGGGGCCCAGATCGAAGCCCGGGTCCACGGCCTATGGAGGCTACTGGCAGATGAGGCACTTTCATCTCTCCCAGGGAGATAAACAGGCTGGCCTGATGGGCCTCCTTATTTACAAAAGAAAATTAAATCCATTTTAACACTTGCACCACTCATGGGAAACACATGTTGCCTAGTAATTGTTTTAAACTCATTTTGAGCCTGGGCAGCCCAGCATTGGGCTGCCTGGGCATTTTTTTGCATGGAGAGAGATGGCCGTGGAATTTGCCAGGAATTTCTTCCCAATTCCAGAGGATCCGAGAAGGGAGCAGGCCTTGGGCAACCCAGTGGGGAGCTTAGCCTCCCTCCTGCCTGCTAGAGGGTCCTGCTCGCCCCTTGTCCAGAGAAGCCTGGCCCCACCCACCCCACTTGCCCAAGTTCTTATCGGGGCTGGAATGGATCAAAGGGACTCATAGCAGCCCTATAGGCCTGCCCCCGCCTGGGCGCCTGTGCAGAGAGAAAGAAATGACAGGTTGGACGATTTTGCCGAGTTTTATAGCCGCAAGGAGGTGTCACTCCCAAACCCAGGGTCACCCAGCCCTAAGCCTGTGACTCTAATGGTCCTTGGCTGGGGCCCTGCGGAGCTTGTTAATTATAGGTTTCTTAGGTCGGGGCCTGAGAGTCTGTGTTTCTAGCACTTGTTGAGGCTGATGACTCAGGACACAAAAGACCGAGCCGGCTTGGCCTAAGCTGAGGGTCTGGCTCCACGGGCCTCGCTGGGCCTGAGAACAGGCATCTCCCATGAGCCACAAGTCCCCCTTACTTTGAGCGCCGCCTGGAACCAGCCCTACTCTGTGGAAACTGAGGCTCGGCAAGACCTTTCCTCTTGAGGGCTTCTTGTCTGAAGATGGCAGGAGAGAGGGCCCCACGCATGTCCCCACTCCGATTCTTCTCCGTGGCTTGCCCACGCTCAGCTGCAGGCCCACTCCGCTGAGGGCGAAGGCTGTCGAGGGGCCCTGGGCTGCGCCCTGCCGCCTTCCTGGCTTCCTCTGCCTCCGAGTCAGAATTACTCTCTGGGCAGCCACTGTCCCTGGGCACCTCCCAGCTCTGTGACACTCTCCGCACCCTCGTTCAGGAGGTGACGCCACCAGGGCCCCTCCTCGCCCACCGTCTGGCCACTCTGGGCCGCAGGCGGGGCCCCCTGTGCGGCATTCTCACTGTCCTGCTGTGGCTGCCGGGACTGCTCTCGGTGGGTTCAAACCATTCCCGTTCCGGTCGTTTCCAAGTCACACAGTGCAGACCCACAGGTGAGGCGGGTGGCACACACTACCATGGTTTGCGGGGCTGCCCTTGCGCAGGGTGGCTCTGCGTGGCAGCAGCACTCGCAAGCTTTGCCCACAGCTCCTAAAGGCGCTTGTGAAAGGGGGCTTCCGGCGCCGCTTCACACAGGGCAAGAACGGGGGTGTTTGAAGCCAGCAGGGCTCTTCAAGAGGGGCTGGTGGCCGTGTGTCTTCAGGTAGTGAGTGTTTTACTTAAACACACACCACCTTGTTCAGTCCGCCGCCCTGATAACCCTGCCCCTGCGTGACCTGTGTGCAGGTCCGAGATGGCGAGGCGGTCCTTTCTGAGGCCAAAGGGAGCTCGAGAGAGCCGCAGGCAGGTATGTCTTACAGAGTCACAGTGAGGGGCCAGAAAGTCTCCTGGAGGAGGTGATGTGAGAGCCTCAGGGCAGAGCTCCCGGGCAGCTGCAGCTGAAGATGGCACTATGCCCAGAGCCCAGTCCCTGGGGCAAGGTCTTGGTTCAGGTGCCGCCCATCACTGAGCAGCCTGCAACCATGAGGGGACAGGCTACAATGTGTGCCTCAGGTTTCTGACTGGGGCAGTGGGTGGTTCTCATGGGCCTCACCGTGGTGATGGCGGTAAGAACAGATTCAGAAGTCTCGGACGTTGGCCAGGGTGGTGCTTGTCCTGGCTTCAGGACGAGCGAGGCACAGGTGGTGCCCCTGACTGCAGCTATTCCCAAGTGAGCCTGCGTGCCCACCAGGGCTGGTGCTGCACCTGGTACCTGGCCACTCATGGAAACGTTGGGCTTCTCATCTGTTCCACTGTCCCTTCCAGTGCTATGAACTCTCCGGAAAAGCCACAACACCCTGGTTTAGAACGAGACATTTGCACACGCGGAAGGTAAGGGGCAGCGGAGGAAGTGCTTGGGTTGCCAGAAGCCCAGGCCAAGTCTGTATATGTGCACACGAATTTAGAAGTATTTGCATATATTTGCATATGGGGACACATATTTGCGTGTGGCGACATATTTTGCATGGAAGCCAAGATCTTGATGAAGGCTGGAGACTGGCTTAGGACTGGAAGAGAAGCCTCTAGGTCAGGGCCCTGGACACTGCCTGACTCTACCCTCCTATTTGCTTTTCTTTTGTTGCTCTTTGCATATTTGGGGCTGTGAACAAACCTGCCTTTTCTTCTGCAGATTTTCCCTCTGGAAACAAGGGATGGCTTTAGATTTTCCCAACCAGCATGCAGGAGGAAGAACAAGCCCATGGTGGTGTCCGTTTGATGGGGGAGATGGAGGTGCAGGGTGGCCAGAGGCTCGAGGTCCTCACAGCCAAGGGGAGGTGGAACTTCCTTCCTGAGACCCAGTCCCCCCACTCTGCCCCAGGGCTCTTGCTATTACCTCATCCACTTCCTGGGTCTGAGGTGCCTCCTCTCAGTGCTGAAGCCTGATGGAAAAGCCACAGATGTAGACTGAATGACTGTGACACTCTGGACCTCAGTGTCCTCATCTGTAAAGTGCGACCATGTCAACCTTTCGTCAAGTGATTGGAGGACAAGACAATCTGTACAGAGTGCTAAACACAGGCTGGCATATAGCAGGCATCCAGGGCCCAGCAAGCCCCCTCCTGGCAGCGGGAGGAGGTAGCCTGGCAGGAGGGTCACCTCGAGTTAGCGACAGGCCTTGGGCCAGTGTGTAACAAGCTCTGCCCTGTGTGCTGTGGTAGGACCCGTGGCCTTATATCGAAAGGTTACAGATACGAGTGCCAGTGAGACCAGAAACCAAGGGCCAGCAGAGCCAGGAGGGACAGTGAGCCACACGAGGCCACGACCTCTCACTTTAAATTCAAAATGGAAACCTGAATTTCTACTTGCAACCTTTGGGCTTCATGAAGAAGATCCATGCCTAGTTTAGCAGAGCTGACTAACAAAGTACTGCCAACAAGAAATATTCATGGCTCAACCTAGACCCGGAAGTCCAAGATCCAGGCAAGGCAGGCTGGTCTCCCAGGAGGCCTCTCTCCTGGACTTGTGACCGGCCACTGTCTGGGTGTGTCCTCCCAAGGCCTTCCTTTGCATGTCTCTGGTGCCAACCTCCTCACGAGGTGTGAAGGCCTCACTGCAGCTGTGAAGGCTCCCTCCCCTCAGGAGGTACTGGGGTGACTTTGGGACAGGCACGGGTGGAGGGGGATGGGCAGGCGGACATGATTCAGCCCATAAACGCTTTCACACCCCTGTCTGATCCACAGGGCAGGGTAGGGGCTGGGAGCACTTTGCCTGGGCACTGAAATTCAGGCGCTTGAGCAAGCACAACAGGCTTGTTCTTGTGATCCTTGCTTTCTCCTAACTTTTAGATACTGGGTTCGAGGGACCCTCTTGCTGTCCCTGCCTCTGGGTGTCAGCGTTGGCCACAGGTGCTGCAGGGGCAGCCTTATGGGGGACAACTCCTGGCCCTGCCTGGGCACCTGACCCCCTTACTTCTCCACAGCCTGCAGGCCAGAGGCCTTCCCGCAGCCATCTGCAAACTTCTTGCCAGGGCTCGTGTGGCTGGAGGGTTCCTGTCTGTTAGCTGCCTGCGGACTCCCCGGAACCCTGAGAGGGGAATGGAGTCTCCTCTCTGTCTGCTGAAGCTGAGGGTGTGGGAGAGAGGGAGCGGGAGGCGGCAGGGCCCAAGGGGTGTGCCGAGAGCTCTGGTGCCCAGGAGTGCTGAGAGGGGACAGCCACAGGCGGGGAGAGCCTTCGGGGCGTCTAGCTGCAGCACTGGATATTGGGCCAGAGCCCTGAGCTGGTGGAGTGAACATCTGGAAGCTACGCCCTGGTTTAAGGCACTTGGGGTGGCCCTGGCAAAGCTGCACACAGCGCACGAATGTGTCGGTTTCCTAAGAGCCATGCCACCCAGGAAGACCGAAGAGGTGACAGGCTCGCTCGGGGCCCCACCTCCCGCCGCTGAAGCCCACGCTCTTTGCCTCCCACTGAACCTCTGGAGCCCAGCTTACCTGGAGCTGGGCCACACAACCCGCCAATCCCTTCTCAGGCAGGGACGGCTTCCCTCCCCCTCCCCATCCAAGCAGGTCCCGCCCAGCCCTCAAGCATCCATTCCCAAGGGGGCCATTGTCTCTGGCCAGCTTGGGGGGTCTGTGGGCTCCCCAGCACCCCAGCTCAGGAGACTGAGCAGGCCCGTTCTGTCTGGGCTGCGCTCCTGGGAGCACTGCAGGAATAAATCCTGAAGATGTTTATCCTGAAAATTCCAGGCTTAATTTACAGCCTCCTGCAAACGGCATCTTGACTTGCTGGCACCCAGGTCCTGTAAGCAGAGCAGCGCCTCCAGGTCTCGGGCATAAATACCTGCTGTCAGCTGGCGTGGGGGCTCCGTGGGGGTCCTGCGGGCGGCCTGGGCTCCCCGCTGCCTTCCTGCCCTTTGCAGGCCTGGAAGCTGCTCTTATCAATCGCCCAGGGATGGGATTTAAACCGAGCCAGCCCCAGGACGACGATGGTAAGGCACCAGGCCCTGGATTTATTGACAACAACTGGTGGACCTGTGGGGACACCCCACACAGGCCTGATTAGAAGACAGCTGTCTATAGATAAAGAGAGGCCGCAAGGGCAGCGCTGCCCCCCCCCCCAGCTCACACTGCCACTGGCCTATCTGGATCCCTGGGAATCCACCTTTTGGGTGCTTTCTGGCCACAGGGGGAGATGGCCCTGCAGGGATGCTGAGGATGGAGAGCTGTCTAGACCTCTCATTGCGCAGGAGTGTTCTCTCCAGCTGAATAACTTGAGGGAGGCGCGTGTTGACTGACTCTTCAATCACTGATTTGTTTGATAAGGGTTTTGTCAGTGCCACCAGGGTTGCTGTGCCCTGGGCTGTGGGCAGCACTGTCAGCAATTCTCATTCTCTCTGTTTCCCTGCTCCCTTCCCTCCCTCTCCTCTCCTGCCCCTTCTCCCTCTCCCTCTCATCCCAGCGCCTTCTCACCAAGCTACATCCTAGTCCATTTTCCTTTCCTTTTCTGAGACAAGGTCTTGTTGAGATGCTACGTTCCCCATGCTGGCTCCAATGTGTGGTCCTCCTGCCTCAGCCTCCCAGTGTGTACCATCATGCCTGGCTTCTCTGTCTTTCAAACACTGCTCTTGGACTCCAACATGGACACTGCTTACAGGCAGGGCTATGTGCAGAAGGGACGGAGCCTGAGCAGAGGGGTGTGGAGCCCTTTGTTCCCAGCACAGGAGTGACGCCCTCCTCAGAGGACGCGTCCGCCACCCCGACTGTCACGGCCCGGTAGAATGGCAGCTTCACGTGGGCGGGCTTGCCGGTTTTCCTCTCCCGGAGCCCGCCATAGCGTTCTGTGGACATCTCCCCATTGAACAGGCAGCATCACGCCCCTGTGGGCGGCAAGCCCTGTTGTCTGGGTCCCCTGATATCGAAGACGACCTGTCCCGGTCCGGCCGTCCCGCCGCACAGCATGGGAAATCTAGTTTTAGTGCCGTGGGAGTCCCGAGCCCTCTCCTCCACACAGCACAGGAGGAAGGAGTCTGCACTAAGGCTCCTGCTCCAAAGGCTGCTGGTGTGCTGGGTTAGGGGTGGCACAGGCCTTTAATCTCCAAACACTGGAAGCTGAGGCAGGAAGATCCCTAAATTGGAGCCCAGCATGGAGAATTTAGAAATTTGGTAAGACTCTGTCTCTAAATAAAAGAATAATTTAGGAAGAGCTGCAGATGTGGCTCAGGACAAGGGTCCTGGGGTTCAGTAAGACAAAGACGGTGCCACCTCCTCACTGGCCAACAGTCCTCAGCAAGCAGGCCCATTCCTTCTTTCCCTGTGCCTGCTTAGAATTCTCCCGACCACGCCCACTCCTTTGGAAGGCTGGCCCCCCTCGGAGCCACGCCCTTCCCTGGAGGGCACGCCCACCCCTCTTCTCGACCGCGCCCACCGGGTCCGTAAGCTCCTGGGGTCTTTCCTGAGGCTGCTGCTGCTGCTGCAGGGTCTTTCCCGAAGTCGCTGTCTGGCTGCGGCACGGCACCGAGGCCTGTCTTTCTTTGCACCCAGCACTCCAGCCCCTCGCTGCCAAGTTGTTTTGAAAACACCTTCACTCACTCAGGGAGGCAGCAGATTCCTGACTCTTCTTGTCTCCTCCACGTATTTAAGTCCACTCGTCGTTTCCGGAGCACACGCGCAGTTTGGGAAATTTAGAGAGAACAATAGTAAATAGCTGGAAAGCGACTTTCCACCCCCTTCCCACTCACCCGTCTGCCCGTCCACCTACCCTCTGTCCCCCAGTGTGGCCCCGGCTCACCGATACATCTGTCCACTCACCTGTTTACTGCTGTGCCCATCACACTGGCTGGCTCACCCCCACGTACCCACCTAACCATCCGTGCACCCTGGAGTTTCCAGCGCCAGCTTCCTTGGCGGTTGTCACATACTTGTTTACAGAATACAAAGATAAGGATGCCAGTGGATCCCCCCCATCCCCGTCTGGCTCTCTGGCCTTCCCCTGTGCTCCTCCCAGAGCATCTGAAGAGCATCACTTTCCTCAGCCTCTGTGTCAGGTCTGTCATCCCCTGCTGCCACCCTGGGCCCCTAGTTCTTAGCAATTTCTTCCGTGACTCTTTTTTTTTTTATTTAGTAGATTTATTTTTATATTTAAATAAATATTTAATCCATTAGACATTTTTTCCCACTTAAAACTCATTTTCCCCAAGAAGAAGCCTTTGGTCCCAAAGTTCTTTCTTGGCTAATCTGCATTTTCCACTCCAGTCTGAATGTTAAATTCCCGCTGAAACTCACAGTCGGATCTGGACTCCGCCGTTGCCTGGTCTCTCTGGTGCCTCTCTCCCAGCACAGTGCCCGGCCGACTCCTGCCAGCATCTGAGACACCATGCTGAGCGAACGTGGCGGGACACCCAAGGCATCGAGCTGTAAGATCCCACCTCAGTGAAAATTTCCAGCCCACTTTGTGCAAAAAGCATTTAGTCCATCTCTAAGAGTTCCCAAAGCTCTAACAGTTTCAGCACTGCTGAAAAGTCCAAGTCGACAGTCTTCTCTGAGATTTAAGGCCAACTCTTAGATGCAAGCCTTGTACAAATGAAAAGTTAAACACTTCCAACATTCAATTGCACAAGATAGACATTAACATTCCTAAAGGCACAAACAGAGGGAGACAAAGGAATGGGACCAGGCAAGTCCAAAATCCGTGTGGAAAATATAAAATCCCACAGCTCTATTTCCAGTGTTAAAGACAGTCTGTGTCAAGTTGTGAACTCCAAAGGGGTCGGTGGCTCTGTCCCTATAGCACTTACAATTGGGTCAAAGCTCCTGGGGCTTCTCCCTGCCGCCAGCTCTGCTTCCTCTTTGCAAGTTTCCTTAGATCTGTGCTCCTGGCTTCTCCAAACCTCTGGGGTCTCCACTGCACCTTTGGCCTCACACTCAGCTTCACATGCTGCCCTCTCAAGGACTCCGCTGAAGTCTTCGTGGAAGCTTTCCTGACCTCACAACTCTTGCATTCTGCATGTGCCTAAAACCAGCACCAGGTAGACGATGCCAAGGTCTCCTGTGAGTGGAACAGTAGTAGCCTCTGTAAAAGTCAGTGCCTCTGAGCGCTGTGAACCCAATCCTGAGGAACAAAGTCTGTAAACTGCCACTGTTCTGAAGCGACTCCTCTGGACTGCTGCCATTTTGGAACAGCTTCTCTAGGTATCCACCATTTTGGAACAACTTCCCCACACTTCAGCCATTTTGGAACAACTCCTTTAGGCCTCCACCATTTTGGAACAACTTCCATTCTGGAACATGGTGCCCTGGGCTTTCTTTTCAAAGGAATTTTGGGGCTGCAAAGGGTAGAGTTCTGCTAGTTCCTCTGATGCCTTCAGGTCATCTTTTTATTTTTTTGTTCCTTCTCAGCAATCAAGATCTCCTCTGCTCTATCCTTGCAATCCATAGCTTTACCAGAGTTTCCTTTCTGACCAGACTCAAAACATTTTGAATCTTTCTGCTGGGCTCTCTGCTCTTGCTTCTCAACACAGATCTGGCCAAAAGCTCCCAGCAGTAGCCATGCCACTGCCTCAATGTTCAACTGCTTTGAAATTTCTTCGGTAAGATGAATTAGTCCACTGCTCCTAATCTTAGTCTCAGGCAAAGTCTCTGGACATGAACAAAATGCAGAAAACTCTCTAAAGCCAGAACACACATCACCTGGGGTTCAACAACCAATGTACCTTGTCTCCAGCAGTAACTTCCCTAGCTTGTTTTTTTTTTTTTTAAACAAGCTTTCTGGTCTTCTGAGCTCTGGCCAGAGTTTCCCATACAGAACACCCTAAGACATTCCAGCTCTACTTCTTCAGCTGGCAGCTTTGAATCTTTTCACCAAGTCTCTGAACATGAGCAAAATGCAGACAAATGTTCTGTCAAACTATAACACACATCTTCTGGAGTCCAGCAGCAATGGCGTCTTTCTTCCCAACAGAAACCTCCCAAGCCTGGTGTTTACCTGCCTTCTGGTCTTCTGAGCTCTGACCAGAATCTCCCGTATGAAAGAAACCATCTAAGGTATTCCAGCGCCGCTTGTGTATTCATAGTTTACAAGTCTTTCCTCTCCTCGGTGACATTCTAACCAGGCGCCTCCACTCTGCACAGCTAGGAAGAGATCAGTGCTTGCCTGGGTCAGGGCCACTGTTAGGAGGATGGGACAGTTGTGGTGAGACCTGTGCGACAGCAGGAACAATGCCCGGAAGAGCTGAGCGGTGCTCAGAGAGTGGCGGGTAACCACAGGCTGCGACTCTGGCCTGATAAGAGCTCTGCTGGCATCTCCCGCTGGGACCCCTCATTCACAGACCCATGGGCAGGAGAGGGTCTCCCACCAGCTCACCGTGCCAGCTGGTGTGTGGGCTCACTATTTAAATCAACCACAAGTATGGGGTCAGCAAAAGTGCCCGGGGTACCTGGCCTTTGAGGTTAAAAACTTCTGTTGAGATAACTTCTAAGGTACTCTCTCCTTTCCCTTAGAAACAAAAGGTTTTCATAGTGTGTCTTAAGTGGGCACTTAGGGAAGACTGTGACTATTAAAAATACCATTAAGTGGACGTAGGACCACAGGGAGATAGGCTTACCTTTGAGAGCCCGTGTCTTCCCCAGGCCCCACAGATTGCTTCAGGGGAGCGTTTTTAGAACTTTCCAGAAAGGACCTCACCTAACACTTCAGAGGACCATGCAGCACCTTACATCAGTATAGCCAGGTGTCCCTTTTCAGCAACACGGATTCACTCTCTCACACTTCTGAAAATCCAGTGGTTCATAAAAAGCTGCAACTACTCAGCATTGCTTGATGACTGGTAACAAAAGAAGAGGTTTGGAGGAAAACCTCTTTTTACTCTGCAAAGCCTGGACTACCTTCCCAAGATGTGGAGAGAATGGCCAGCAAGGCCTGAGGCAGGCTTGCAGTTCTCAGGTTCCACACAAGAGGGCGCTGTGGCACCCCATTGCACAAGACCCTGAGAATCCCAGAGCGTGGTGCGGTAAATTCTCCTGAAAAGATGTCTACCACAGGCTGCTTGCTCTTGGCAAAACAACTTTTGGCCACACAATTAAGAAAAGGGAAATTTGCATTTGTTCATATTCCTTGCTTTTCTTATTTACGTAGCATGCAAGGATGTCTGCGCTAGGACGGCCCAGGAGGAGTGCGCGGAGTCTGCCCTTCAAACGCTCGCTAGCAGGCTCTGGGGTTCTGAGATGAACGCTGCCCACGTCCCGTTCTTCATCCTGACCTCATTAAACCCGCGATCCACCCCGTGCCCTTTGCCCCAGTTTAGCTTTTGAGATAGAGACAAGTCAGCTTTTGAGGAAAAACACTCCAGTATGACTGAACTAATCCTTCCTGAGATGTGGATTAATTACCCCGTCCTCACTCTTGACCTTTCAGAATGAAAAGCAAAATTTAGATCAAAAGGGCATCGCACAAAGCCGCTGCTGAGTTACACTTGTGATGCGGGGATGCAGGTGGCGGGTTCATGGTGAAAGATGTGGGTTCAAGTTCAGCACTTATCCTGCAGTGACAGGGCAGTCACGTCCGGAGCTGCACTCAGCAGGTAGGTACTAAGTGCTCGCCCTGCACAGGGTACCTTTCCAGGATCCATGGTCCAGAGAAAGAAGTCCAGTTGGTCAGTCACACACACAAGTGTGAATTCGTGTCCGGGTCAGTGCGGCAGTGGCCGTCACAGCACTGTTCTCTGGAGTTGCAACGTGCAGTAGGTCCTCACTCCCCCACCCTTGAAGGCTGACTGCTAACAGCTCCTCACACGCTCTGCCGCTGCACGTGGAGGGGCCCTCAGAGTGTGGCCTCTGAGGGGGTACCTCCAGGTCTGCACTCCCTTAATTCCCAGCGTTGCAGGGAGTGGGAGGGAGAGGACTGTTAAACCAGTGGGATCCAGGGCCTGTTTGTTGCTGCGGCAGAGCCTGCCCTGTCCTGACTCTATGTCTACACAAACGGGCATGTGGTGCTGTGTGGGGTGTCACAGGGCGGTGGTGCAGAGACCAGAGGAATCCTGTGACTATGTGCTAAGGTCTGAAAGTGCAGGGCGAGGCCCCAAGGAGCATCCACACTTCTGCCCTGCAGGTAGCTGTGGAGCGGGGAGGAGGCTCTCAGGGCCTAGAGACTGTGGGAGGGGAGGCTGGGAGCAGGCGCCCAGGGGGCAGCCTGCACACGGTGGGGCTCAGTGCAGAGCACTGCTCACGACTATCTTGTGGCTCATTAGCAGTTTCCTGTTGAAAGAGAGACTTTTTTTCTTTCTGGAGCTTTTTTCCTTTTCTCGTGGTACTAGAGATTGAACTCAGGGCCTTTGCATGAGCTACACCCCCTGGACTTGTTTTCTTACATTCTAAAACAGTCTTTCTAGGTCTCTGAATTGTCCAGGCTGGGCCTAAACTCTGGATCCTCCTGCATCAGCCTCCCAGAGGGCTGAGATCACAGGTATTGCCACATCTGGCTTTTTCCCACAGATCTGACAACAGCATACACAAAATAAAAGGCATTCCTGTGCTTTCCTTCAGGCAAAGTTCTTGCTGCTCTTTCCCCTCTGCAAATGTCTCTCTATATTTTAATTCTTATTAGAACTCTATGCATGCAGTTTTCTATATTTTTCCCTTTAGTATTGGGGATTGAACCCAAGGCCTTTGCACTCAGCTATATCCCCAGCCCATTTTTTTTCAATTTTTTTTTTCTTTATTGTAGTCTTTATGTTTTTCTCAGAGTCCCACTGAGTCACCGACTTAGTCCTGACCTCACCCTGGGCGCCCCATTCCCAGCGGCTGCTCACCCTCAGCTCCAGCCTTCCCTCCCTGTACTTCGGCCCTAAGCAGCCCATCAGGGAAGCCAGTCTTCCCGCTGGGCAATGGAGTCCTGGACACCCAGACACGCCGTGTCAGCCATGTGAGGTGGCCCTGGCTGGCAGACTCCCTGCCCTTGGCAGCCAGCACTGTCTGCTCCGTGTATAAGAGGCCCAGGAAACTCGCGGCCACTGGGTTCTGGCAGGGGTGGGCACTGTTTTTAGGGCCCCGCAGGTTGACATCTACTGCAGGGCCTGTGTGGCTCCCTCAGCCCTTGAGAGCTTTCTGGGAGGAGCCGGTGGGAGGCCTGCTCTCTCCCAGTGTGGGAGGCTCCCTTCCCAAGGCCTCCCCTGCCCCGGTGACCAGGCTCCCGAGCCCCAGGCTCGCTCTGCCCTGGTGTTCACCACACCCCCTCGGCCACATACCTAAAGGACAGAGTGGCCCTGGTGTGTTCCTCCGAGGACCGAGAGGTCCCGTGACTTCCTCACATCCTGGGGGAAAGAGGGCAAGAGCCCAGGCTTGCAGATGGACCTCAGTCTGTCTGGGTCTGGGTCGTTCTGGCTGTGGAGCCTGCAGGGGCAGGACTTGCCTGAGCCCCGTTTCCTGCCTCAATGGGGTTCCTGGGACCCAGATGGAAGGAGGCAGCCCGCGGGTAGCTCAGGCCAGGCGGGCGGTGTCCACGTTGGCTCCACTTCCTGCATCCCAAAGTCCGAAGAGGGACAAGGGGGTCTAATCCAGGTTCTCTGCCTCAAGTTAAGCATGTAATAAATAACAGTGGAGCCTTAGAGGGAGGCGAGGCACAGTAAAAAGAGCTCCTTTCCCTCTGTCTACCCATCTGTGAAGTCCGTGGCCTCAGGACTTCTTAGGTTGCTGTGGTTTAGACTTGAGGATTTCCCAAAACCTCTGTTTGGAAAGACTAATCCACTGAGAGCTGACTTCTTGTCAGGAAGGGGGTCTGAGGGGAAGTGGGTCGCCAGAGGCACGGCCCAGAAGCCTGTGTCTGTTTCGCAGGCTCTGTGCTCCTCTCTCTGGTTTCTGGCTGACCTGGCAAGGGCGGCTTTGCTTGCCATGCTCTTCCACCATTCCTTGGAGCCAGCCAATCATGGACTGAACTCTCTGAAACCATGAGCCCAAATAAACCTTCCTCCTTTAAGTTTTAGGGTTGGGAACTTTGTCTCAGTGACAGAAAAGCTCACTAATACAGGAAGGAACTTCCTGCATCTGTGGGCTATTGGGTCATAGGACTGTGCGCTGAAAATATACCCCTGCACTTCTCTGTCTTATGTGGGGTTCGTGTCCTATAGCCAGGACTTTGCACATCTGCTAACAGAGGAGGAGACTGAGGCTTAAAGAGCCAGACAGCTTAGCCGAAGGCCTCCTCTGTGACCCCCCTGGCCACTGCCCACAGCTGCAGTTCTGAGAACTGGTTCACATCCCCACTCCACATCTTGGAAAGTTACCTCCCTCCCCAGCCTCCATTTCCCCATCTGTGAGATGGGGAAATAAGAGATACCCCTGTGGCACAGGACTGCTATGGGCCTTATGTGGTAAGATGCACCTGAGTGTTGCACAGTAGACACCAGGTACTGGACGCCATCAGGATTAACCCTACTGTGTGTCCTCTCTACACCAGATGGATGCAGGATAAGGTTAGAAGGAGGATGACTGTTTTGGCTGCACAGCCAGTACTGGATGGACAGGCAGGTGGAAAGCAGAATGGATAGACTGAAGGACTGATGGATGGATGGACTGATGGATGGGGAGATGGATGGAATGACAGATGGGTATGAAATAATGGATGGATGGATGGAGAGATGGAAGGGTGAATGGATGGATGGAAGGATGGACAGAAGGATTGATGGATGGATGGACTGATGGATGGGTAGATGGATGGAATAACAGATGGATGAATGGAAGGATGAATGGATGGATGGGTGAGTGGATATTCTCGAGGTCACAGTCAAGGCTAACATGTCTTCATCTCTTTTTTTTTGGTTTGTTTTTTGGTTCTTTTAAGGCAGAGACTCATTCTGTAGCACAGGCTGGTCTTGAACTCGGGATGATTCACCTGCCTCAGCCTCCTGGGTGTTGTGATCACAATGTCCAGTGTGCGGGGTGATCTTTCTAAAGTTCTAGTATGATAAGGTTATTTTTTTCTTTTTCTCTTCCTACCCCCTTTCCTTCCTGTATTTCTTTTCCAATACTGGGGACAGAACCCAAGGCCTCCCCATGGCACTGTATCCCCACTCCTTTTTAAAATTTTGAGACGGTCTTACTAAGTTGCTCAGTTGTCCGGACTGGGCTTGAACTTGTGATCCTCCAACCTCAGCCTCCCAGAGCACCAGGATGGCACAGTGCCAAGGCTCAGGTTACTTTTTTTTTTAATCAAGATTCTGCAGTGGTTTATTATTTTCACTCATTTATTGAATGTCTGGTATATGTCAGTCACAGTTTTAGGCACCAGAAACAAAGAAAACAGATAAAATTGCTATGTGGAGCTTACGGTAGTGAAGGAGCAGCACACAAGGCAAATGAGTGAAACAGACATGTGGGGTGTGCTGGCATGTCGGAGCTGGAGCGAAGGAAGGAGAGTTCTGACAAGGCGAGGTCCGCAGGCATGGAGGGGCTGTATGACAGGAAGTCTCCTCGCCTTCCCACTGCACGAGGTGCAGAGCCTGCCGGGGGCTGGGAGTGGAGAGTGCCATGTGCAGATGATGCTGTGACTAGATTGGCCAGTTGCCAAGGTGGACAATGCCCTGGGCTGAAGACAAGGGCAAAAGCAGTGATTCCAGTTGAGGCTGGTGGCTCAGACCAGGTGATGTCCACGGGTGTGTTAAGAAACAACTGACATGATTGGTCATCGTTCAATCGGGTGTCTGATTGGCTTCCACTGTCTGTAACTGTGGGGTGTGAGCTCAGAGCCCTCTTGCTGTGTTGAGGGAGGTGCTTCCTAGGGAGCTCTGCAGGGACATTTCCCAGGCATCCACAGTGCCCGGCCTTACCCACACTGAGGGTTACACTTGGAATCCAGGCCATGTCCCCCCCAACTCCATGATGTTGTGGGCTTGGTCCCCAGGCTGGGAGTACTGGAAGATGCAGGGGGTCTTTGAAAGGGACCTACTGGGCAGCCCTCAGGTCCCTGGGCTGAGCCCCGAAGAAGACTACAGGGCCCTGGTATCCAGAGAGGGACCATTTGCTCTACTGTATCCATCAGAGGCCAAACCAATGCAGCTCTTGGACTCTGAGCCTCTTCACTGTGTGCTATATAAACCTTTGGTTTTAGGTATTTTGTTGTAACAACATAAAGGTGACTAATAGCTTGGCTACTAACTTGATTTCTAAAACAGCCAACACATGCTGACTCATGATGAAAGCCTGGCCTTTTAGGGCGATGTCCCTGCTTCAAGGTTCTTGAAGCATGCGGGGGCCTTGATGCTCCTGTTTGGTGTGACCGCCAACCAGCGATGTGCGACTTGGAAGGGTGATGCAGTGGACTGGTCCGCAGTGCTGCGCCACCCCACTCCTGGTACAGTTCAGAGAGAAACGCTGCTAACAAAGGACGGCAACACAAGCAGCTGTGCAGCTGCGGTGCAGGAGGGGACGTGCTGGGCTTGTTGGGGCTGTCAGGAGCTCTGCACACGAGGTGTCATGACAGTGAACCCCGGGGGGCTGGCATAGATGCCTGGCTGCTGCTGTCCCTGTGATTGTGCACAGCTGCCTGGCAGCTACCTCTCTCTCATCTCTGGATTTGTCCGATTCTTTGGTTAGGACAAAGGCACTGCATGGGGTTCTGGGGTCCATCCCAGAGGCCGTTGGCAAGTTCCTGCCAACTTCCTCCCTCCCCAGGAAGGCACAGAGGGGTCTCCACTCTCCTCGGCACTCACGACCAGCCAGGGAGATCAGTTTGTGCTCAGAGTGAGCGTGGCTTTTGATCCCCAGGTCACGACTGTCGCCTGCACAACCCGCCTCTCCCTCTTGTCTTCCCCACCTGTTTCGGCTTTTGTTCCTCAAGATCAGGTGGCATCTACTGCCCCTTTTGGCGGCTCAGAGGGTGTTCCCTGGTTTGGTGTGACTCCCAGTGTCAGGCCTAGTGGTCGGTCTGTCTCTCCTCCGCTATGTGCACAGCGTGGGCTGTGGGGCCCACTCCGCTCAGAATCAGCCCTTTCCACCATGGCTAAACGCATATCCACATCAGTAAAAAGGAGGCCCAGGGAGCCCGTTTGATCTCAGTGGAAAGCTGGCCCAGGCTGGCATTTTGACATTTGGAAACAGTGAATACAATTACCCATCTGTGGACCAAAAGGGTTTTTCCCCTTTAAGGAACTGAAGGTATTTTGCCCATGGTAGAGTTTCTCTCTGAGAGGCCCCCTTCTGACTTCAGTGGTGTGGAGAATCCTCCACCAGTTCTAATTCAAAAAAGGGCACGTCCAGGCAGGGAGGAGAGTCATGCCCACAACCCCTCTTCCCCGCAGCTGGCTTGGGCAGGAAGGCATGAGACACCACCTCCCTTTACATGGAGCCCAGCACTTTGCAGACCTCGCCTCCTCCTTCCTCAGCTTGGCCCTGTGAGGACTCGGGCTCACTTCACCCCCAACAATGGGACCTGAGGTCAGAAGGATGCGGTGGTCTGAGGTCCCCAGCAGGGTGGCGGCAGAGCTAAGATCTGCACGCAGGCTCTTGGGCCTCACGCTCAACTTTTCCCCAACCTCTGGTGTGTCCCCACTCTGAACGCCTCAGGAGTCCTACTGAGAAGCAGGTCTGCCTCAGATACAATGAGTTAAAATCAATTCATCCTGGAATAGGGTGGGGCCCAAATCCAAGGACAGGTGTCCTTATTTTATAATGAGATGCCACATGGGGAGACCAGACACACAACAGAGACACAGGGAGGAGATGGCTATTTCCAGAGAGGGCCATTTGGGGCCACCTGAGGCTCCAGAGCCCCAGAGCGACTCTGCTCACGTGCTTGAAAGAACCAGTGCTAGTTTCAGACTCCCAGGCCCCAGCGTTGGGAGAACACTTTCCATTGCTCAGTTCCTCCAGTGTAGGAGGCCTTCATACTGTGGCCCCAGGAAAACGTAACTCACTTCTCATCATCGTGGGGTAAGCTGTCCTGGGAGAAGTATAGTTTGTTGAGCGCGGTGGCAGAATTTACTGAGACATACCCTGTTGTCTCTGTCTTGCGCCCATCACCACAGAGACAGCCACCTGTCCTCAAGTACGTGCTCCCTCCTTCACAAACCTGGCATGCTCTGCTGTGCATGAGACCAGATGGTCCCGGAGGCTCACATGCTCCCAGCTGGGGCTTTGGGACAATGACTGGACTGGAGCCAATTCACTGTCCGAAGGCGGGTCAGGTCAGGAAGGTGGCTCTGGGGCATGGCTTGAAGGCTGCAGCTCTCTCTTCAGAGGCCCCCTCGCTCCCTCGCTGCTCTCTGCTGCCATGCGGTGAGCTGCTCTCTTCCGCCAGGCACTTCCGCCATGCTGTCCTCCCCTGGGGCCAGCAGAATATGAACTGAAACATGACCAAAGGAAATGGTCCCTCCTTTCAGGCGCAGACACTGGTTTTGTGTCAGCAGTAAGGAAAGTAGTAACACAGTCCCCGACTGACAGCAGAGGCTACGCCTCCCAGTTTCCCCTGCAGGCAGGCGCACAGCACGCCCGCTCTCGCGGGGGTGGGGTGGGGGGTGGGTGCTGACGCTGACCATTCTGATGGAGACGCCTCTCTCTGATCTGCTCTCCTCCTGGCTGCAGGATTCAGTGCTCCCAGGTAGCCAGGGATGCCAAACTTTTATTATGCAACATCATACAAGAGAGGAAGAGTGGGGCCCCTGAGAGACCTTGTGGGACAGAGATCCCAGCCACCTGAGCTGCCTCCTTTCCTGTGGATAGTCGTGGAACAGAGGAGAAACTTCCATCTTTTTCAAAGCACTGTGTTTCTGGAAACTTGGGCTATAGTAGCCCAAGACGCTCACCCATAGATGCTATTTGCCCTCTGCTGCTTTTTAAGATGGTGACATAAACCTGGACGCAGAAGTTTTATTGATATGCACTTGGGACACAGTACACTGACCATATTTAAGTGTGCACTTGGACACTTTGTGACGTGTGTATATACTTGCAAAACCCTCGTCATATCAAGATAATGAACACATATGCCACCTATGAAAAGTTTTGACTCATAATATTTATTCCTCAGAAACCTAAACTCTTTAATGGAAAGTGAAAGAAATGAGCGCTTTTGAGAGCTTGGGGAAGAACGAGAACTCTGGGGCTGAAAGCAGGACTCTCTCTGGATACTGGGGTCCTGTCCTTTCTTGTTGATGGTACCCAGAGGGGGATGTTTGTGCAAAAGCTTGTATGTGCTACCTGTATCCACACATCAGCCTCACAGCACTTCTTGAACTCGGAGCCCTGGAAAAGGCTGGAGGGTTGGTTTTGATTGCACCTGGTAGAGAAGGTAAAGGGGTCTAGAGAGGATGGAGGCTCCTCTGCTCTCGGCGTGGGTGGGGTTGCGTGGAGAGCCTGCAGCCTGTGCCCTTGGCTCTCTACTGTCCATCTGGAAGAGGGCAGAGCCTGCGCCTCTACTTCTGCTTGAGACTCCTGGATCAGAGACAAAGGACATTGTGCCAGTACCACGGACTGAGTCTGCCAAACCATGAACCGAATTAAATGTCTCCTCCAAGTCGCGGGTGTCCCAGTGATGACAAACTGAGCTGCACGTGGCTTTGCTGACAGCAGCAGCAGCCTCTCCTGTGTGGTCCCGAGTTCCCACTTAGGATAGGGTTGCGTCATGAGGGGTGGGTGCCGGCATGCCCAATGGCTACATCCCGGCACAGGGACCCTAACTTCAGGAAGTGGTCTCTGTCCTGGGCAATGCGTTTGTTTCTCTTTGTGATGAAAGGAAGCCTGATCTTTGTGTTCTGAACCTGAAAGTCAATTTTTTTCTCAGTTCTGAAAGACAATCTCAGCTCCTAGGGCTGTTTGACTAACATTGCTGACAGCTGTCTGGACCAATGGGATGTCAGCACCTCACTTTTTTTTCCTTTTTTTTGAGTCAGGGTCTTCCTTTGTAGTTCAGGCTGGCCCTGAGCTCACTATGTAGCCCAGGCAAGCCTCGAACTCAGCAATCCTCCTGTCTCTGCCTCCCAAATGCAGGGATTACAAGTGTGAGCCACCATGCCCGGCGAACACCTCACTTTTGAGATGATCAGGAAGCACACCTCCCAGAAATACCACAGAGGGGTCTGATTAGAGGGAAAACCTCTAATATGGAGGAAAAGCCAAGCTGGGGACACAGTGGAGAGGGGCCAAACGTCCTCTTCCCTCAAGGCTGTGTGTTTTCACGACAAGGTCCTAGGAGCGAGGAGCAGATGGCAGAGCACTTGACTATTCCCCAAGCAGAACTGAGGGAATCACTGAGCTGAGAGATCTTATCTCTTGACCTCAAGGCCAAGGAAGGAGAAGCGACTGGGTCCAAAGACAGCTGTCTCCAAAGCTCTGGAAGGGCCCATCTTAGCTACTGTCAGAGGTTCGATTCATGGTTGGTTGGCCCCAAGGAAGACATGGTGGGGCAGAAGAGGGTGAAGGAGGAAAGCTGCCCACCTCCTGCCAGGCAGGAGGTAGAGCAGGGAGGAATTGGGGATTAGAGTACACCCTTACTCAGCCCCCACCACCAGCACCACACTCAGCTATGAGCCCATCAACAGGTGAGTACAATGCTCCCCTGATCCACTCCCTTCCCAAACATGCGGACTTTGGGGCACATTTCAGATCCAGACTGTACTGAGGCCCTTGGCGTGAGCTGTGTCTTTCTGTAGAAAAGCACAGATTTCACCACAGGTGAGCAGTGTGGAAGGTGGGGCTTCCTCTTCCTGTCCCCTGTGTCTTTTGCTGCCAAACCTCTTACCTATTAACCCAGTGGGGAGCTTCAAGTCACGGGGACTTGACTGGTGCCCCCCAGGGGTCACCTTGTGGCACATGGGCCAGATGATAATATTTTGCGGCAAAAGTGGTCACTTATCCCCCAGGGTCTCATCGGAGCTTTGACTTTTCCGTGAGAAAACTCAAGGGAAAGTGGAAGGAATGACAAGTCACTGGCTTTATCTTACTCCCCCTACTTCCTTGCTTCCTTCCTGGCACTGGGGATTGAATCCAGGAATCTTACACAGAGCTACATCCTCAGCCCGTTATGTTTCCCAGGGTGGTTTTGAACTGGTGATTCTCCTGCCTCAGCTTCCTCAATAGCTGGGGTTACAGGTGTGCATCATCATGCCCAACTTTTTCCCCCTGTCTTGCTAGAAGCCTGCTCTATTAATTCCGAGACCTGGCTGGGACTGAGTCATCTTGGTGGGCTTGTCCTAGGGCTTGCGGCAAAAGTGGTCACTTATCCCCCAGGGTCTCATTGGGGCATTGACTTCTCCATGAGAAAACTCAAGGGAAAGTGGAAGGGCTTGAAAGAGCTCCTTGAGCACAGGCTTCCCAGTGCCAGGACGTGGACAGGGTTAGGGAGCATCTGGACGGGGGATTCTGGAGAACTCTAAACATCCCACATTGGACCTTTTGGAAGCTGAGACTCAGAGAACCAGAAAAGCGAATTCTTCAGAGGGCCTGACGGCAGGTCGGGCGGACTTGGTCCTGAGCCTTCTCAGGGGACAGGAGGGAGTCCAGGCTCCACCCATGCTTCTGTGTGGCTTCCCTAAACATATTAACTTTATTATCTACAAAGAAAACAAGGAGAAAAACTTACTCTGCTGATTAGTGAGGAAGCTGTCCAACTGGCTACACTTGAATTATATCCTCTGAGCACTAAACTCAGAGGATATAATTCTTTAGTCTCCTGTATTTTATTGGATTTTATAGAGATATTTTAAAGGAGGAAGGTGGGAAGTGGAGAGGAAAGGATTCTTGGACGGCGCCGACTTTCCCACTTGCAGTGCAAATGTTCTTTCCAGAAGACTCGGGCAGACATGTGGAACCGTCCCCGGCCCAGGCAAAACTTCCAGGTCTGTGCTTTCCAGCAAGCCTGGGGACTGTGACTGCATACGCCCGGTGTCTAGTTCCCATTCAGCAGCTCCCTCCTCACGGTGGTGGAGGTGTGATTGTCCGTGATCTGAGTTCCCAGCGCCCTGGCCAGTCTATAGGCTCCTCTGTTCTCTGCCACTCTGAACTCGCTGTGATTCTCAATAAATAACCACAGCAGAAGTGCAGCATTTTGTTCTGATTTGTCGCAAGGCATTTCCCAGCATCTCTGTCCTGTTCCGAGGTGAGGGCATCTCGGGTGCAGAGTGGAGCCTCACAAGCCCACTGCAGTGTACAGGACCCAGGCTCTGCCTAGTCAGGGCTTCAGACCCTGGCAGGAACCCTGTGGCTATGAGTTTCCAGCAAAGTCAGTGATGGGGGAAACTGGTAACATGGAAGTAACAGCGCAGTCTGTTTGGGCTGGACACACCTCAGAAGGGCTGCAGGGACGGACCGCAGGGACGGACCACAGGGACACTGTGGGGCAGATGGGGACAGGGGCTGGAAAGTCCTAGGCACGCAGGCAGCAGCAGGCCCTCTCCATGCAGCCATAGGCCTGAGAGGAGGGAGCCTTGAGCTCCACATCCGGGAACCAACACAGACTCCCTGGACTGCTGAGCTCCTTGGGACAGCAGTAGACCAGAGGGACTTCAGTGTCATTTGTCCTCTGTATGTCGTGTGCCCTCACCTGGCAAGACACTGGCCTCACAATCTGGGCTCCCCCCAACAGGGCACAGGTACTAGTGGGCCTCTGGGGCTGTGCCCCAACTCCCACTGGCCAGCGATGGAGCAGTGGCATGAACTGTGGACTTGTCCCAGGTGACGTAGAGGGCTTGTGGCAGTGCAGGATCAGTGTCCTGAACTTGAATTAGCGAAGAGCTTTTCACTGTGACACTAAAAGCTTTAGTTCTAGTCCTAAGTTTTGCCTGAGCTGAGAATGAGACTTTTGCTTGTTTGTTGTAAGACTGTGAAAGGTTATCTTATTTTCCTTCATTCCTTAAATTTTACTTTCAACAAAATCATAGGAATAAGAGTAGGAAAAAAAGAAGGTAAACTGTCTTATTTGTGAATGACATGATTCTCTACATGAAGACTCCCAAAACTCCACCAAAAGATGTCTATCTAGATTTCATAATCAAATTCAGTAGCATAGGTGGGTACAAAGTCAACACTCAAAAATCAATAGCCTTCTGATATATGAAAAACTAACTCACTGAAAAAGAAATTAGGGAAACAACACCTTCATAATAGCATCCAAATACAGTGAAACACCTAGGAATGAATGCAACAAAGGGAGTAAAAGACCTCTACATTGGAAACTAAGTATTTTGAAAAAGATTGAAGAGGATAACAGAAGAGGGAAAGACATTCCTTGGTCCTGGGTTGGAAGAACCAATACAGTGAAAATTGTTGTACTTCCAAAGTTGTATACAGATTTAAGGCAATCTCAATCAAAATTCCAACAGCATATCTCACAGAGTTAGAAAACACAATCCTAAAATTCACTTGGAACCAGAAGAGATTCAGAATAGCAAAGGTGATTCTGAGCAACAAAGGTGAAGGGTGGGGCATCACGATCCCTGACCTGAAATTATACTACAAAGCTACAATGATTAAAAAAAAAAAACAGCATGTGCTGGGCGTGGTGGCTCATGCCTGTAATCCCACCACTTGGGAGGCAGAGACAGGAGGATTGCTGAGTTCGAGGCTTGCCTGGGCTACATAGTGAGCTCAGGGCTGGCCTGAACTACAAATTGAGACCCTGTCTCAAAAAAACAAAAAAACAGAAAAACAAAAAAACCAGCATGGAACTGGCAAAAGAAGAGACCTGAGGATCAAGGGAACAGACTACAAGATGCAGAAACAACTTCAAACATACTCACCCACCTTCTCTTTGACAAACAGCCACACTTCCCTGGAATACATGGCGGTGGAAACGCTGGCTGTGTTTATAGCAGCACAGTTTGTAACAGCTAAATCTTGGAAACAGCCCAATTACCCATCAGTGGATGGGTGATAAAGAAGACACAGTTTTTAAAAATACAACAGAGTACTACTCTGCCATAAAGAAGGATGTCCTTTAGACATCTATAGCTAAATACATGCACCTTGTGAACATACTCTTAAGTGAAATAAACCTGACACACATGTTTATATACTGCATTGTTTCTCTGGTGTGAGAAACTGAAAGTGGAAATAAGGACTGAAACATATAGCAGATTAGGAAGTGGGTAGAAAAATGTTCAAACAGGAAGGGGAACAGAGGGAGGAGGGGGGAGAAAGGAAGAAAAGGGCAGGAAAAAAGTGAAAATAAAAGGAAAAATGGAAACAAAAGCTTTTGTACACAGGGAGGGGAGGGGGAGTGAACTATGTAATGTATATGTGAAAATTCCCTACAGTGAGTATTATTCTTTAAAATATATTTATAAAATATACCTATAAAATTTTTTACATGGATCCAATTTTAAAGCTCCCCAAACTTCCAAAGTCTGCCATGAAAACCACCAATCAGTCTCCCCACCCTGTCTCTGTCCCCGGAGTTAACAGCTTTCGACTCCTGAGACTTTATGAACAAAATCTCAGTAGCACGGACACCAGCACAAAGAATCAACAACTGAGATCTCATTAAAAACTTCTCCACAGCAAGAGAAACAAGCAGAGCAAAAATACAACCTCTAGTTTGGTTAAAAGTTTATATCATCTTCCATATCCTTAAATTTCTAATTTCTATTACTATATTTTTAGATTCCAAGTAAAAAGTTTTGACCTGGGTAGGGCAGCCCATTTTAACTTTGTAAGTAGAGTAACATCCCTCTTTATTTCTTACCTTATTTTCCCAAGTTCTTTCTTTATTGTGCGAGGCTCTGACAGGCTTCCTCAGACACAGGTTTCGCTGCATTCCTGTCTGTGGCCCGTGTACTCTCTGGGCTCATCCCTTGGCTTTGGTCTTTCTCATCTTCTACTTCATTTGGCTGAGTCCTGTGAAATTATTCTTTTTTAAAAAAAATTATTCAGTTGGGGCCGCAGGGTTAGCTCAGTGGTTCCAGTGCCTGCCTTGCAAGCGCAAGGTCCTGAGTTTGATCCCCAGTAACCACATACAATGCTGGGCATGGAGACTCACGCCTACCAGCCATCAATACCACATACCACAGTGCCGGGCGTGGTGGCTCACACCTGTAATCCCAGAACTGGGGAGGCAGAGACAGGAGGATTGCTGAGTTCGAGGCTTGCTTGGGCTACATAGTGAGCTCAGAGCCAGCCTGAACTACAAAGCGAGACCCTGTCTCAGAGAAAAAAAAAATATTCAGTAAACTTTATTGGTACATTGTATACACAGCTCACAATCACACACAACATTGGGGAATTTGTACCAATATGTGACACAGGTCAATTCTCATTTTTACCCACATCCCTGCCCACCCACCCCCTCCCCACCCCCTCTATACATACTCTTTTTTTCCCGAATCATACTTATTTCTTCTATGAAATTATTCTTAATCGCTCAACCCAACACATTATGCGGTTGGTGAAAAGCCTTCAGAGTCTCTCTGTTTCCCCCAGTGTCAGGCCTAACATGTGCAGACCCTGAGCACACTTGGTGTCACACGTCTCTTGCCTTGGAGTTTGGATACTGTGCATTCAACGCTGGATACAGAGCTGCAGAGTAGGAAATACCACGACGAGACGACAAAGGCTCAATGTCCAGGAATGTCCCCCAGAGCCTCGCAGGCTCACAGCAGGGTCTGAGGAAGGCGACTGGATAAGGGAGCGCTATCACTGGCTGGCTGTTGGGAGGTGGATTCCAGACACCGGGACAGAGTCTGGGGATGTGAACCGGAAGGGTTCACCCCCTTCCTGGCTCCAAACTTCTTTCTCTGCTTCCTGTCTGCCATGTCTGCCTTGGAATTGGCTGAAAAACTGAGGCTGAATAACCCTCTCTCCTTCTTTAAACTGTGTGTGTCAGGTATTGTGTCAGCACAGTGGAAAAGTGACTGATATATACCCTTTTCCCGCAAATACTATGACCATCTTTTCACAGTTCTGTGAGGCCCATGAACAGCATTGCATCCGTCTTCTAGGTAGAGAAATACTGGCTCAGGCAAGGAAAGTGGGAAGCAGGGACTCGGCTCTGGGCTGCTCACCCTGCCCCCATGTTGACTACTGACTGGTTCCGGAGCTCACCTGGATGGCAAAGCTTCGATGGGAAGTCGCACACCGGGTTCACAGGGGACCCCCACATCACTCTGGAGGCCCATCCCCTCCCGTCACATGTGGGGCCTGCTCTGCACACTGCTGCCTCATGAGCATGTGGAAAGGCCTGGCTGTTCTGCTCGTCTTCAAGGACAACTGGAGTTGGCCTCCTGCCTTCTTTCCATATACCCTTTCATGCACCAGAAGTATCTCTCTATGATTGCGGACCTCTGGTATGGACCAAAAAACCTGGAATTGTTTAAAAAGACATTAATTTCCTTTGAGCTAGGATTACAGGCCATCGAGAACTTCTTAATAAGTGGCTGCACCGCCATTTTGAAGTGTTTATGGAGTAGGCCCTACAGCCTTGCAGGGTGTGTGGAACACTGTGAGGTATCTGTCTTGGAAACTGGGATCTTCCGGATGCTGACTGGTGACAGAGGCCTGGTGTCCTGTCATTTCTTCTGGATGACTTTGTTTCTAGTCCCCTCCCATATTTATTTCCCAGCATCACTTTTATTTTATGAGTTTTAGGGAAACAAGTCTTTTACTGGCTCAATCCAACCACTTTCTTGAAGACAAAATCAATCAAACCCTGCTTTGTCTTGCAGTTTCTCTTCCCTTTGATGGACTAGTGAGGAGAGCAATTGTGCAGAAGTCCAGCAAGCCCAGTTCAGAGCTGATGCTGATTGGGCAGAGGACGTCGGATCCTCAAGTTCTTCATGGGGGTCAAGCAGACAGCCGTGACCCCGTGCTAACACTCTGTAAGGAAGCATACTTGCTGTGGTCTCCCAGCTTCCGCAGAATCACAGGACTGACATGGCCTGAGCTCCCCGAGTCCCCTGACGGCTCTAAATGGAACCATGATGAGGAGCCTGTAGGGACTTTCAGTGGCTCCTTCCCAGCCTGAGGAGGTAAAGAATTTTTTTTAAGAGAAATGATCAGACTTTCGCCTCCTGCTTTCAAGCACAGGAGTCCTGCTAAACACACACACACACACACACACACACACACACACACACACACTCTCTCTCTCTCTCTCTCTCTGCTGTGAAAATAATTTTGTGAGAAAGTATAAACCAATGCAATTAGACTGAATGTTCATAAGATGAAATGTTAATAAAATGGATGCCTGACCAATAAAATACTTGACTCCAAACTAAATGGCCCTGAAGGGAATTCTGTTTTGGAGCAAACTCCATGGGAAACAGGATGAAAAAGAAAATAATATTTTTGAGCCACTATATGAATTTTCACAAGAATAAAAATATATAATTTGCAACATCTTTGACTTGGGTGGAGGAAATAAAGGCCAGCAGCCAAAGACGGAATCTAGGCACAGATTTCCTAGGTTCAAGTCCCAGTTTTGCTTGTTACTGTCTTTCAGCCTCAGGAAAGCCACTCAGACATCCGGGGCTGAGATTCTGGTGGGCATACGGGAGCAACAGCCAGGCTTCCTCAGTGTGGCAGGGCCAGGTTCGCAGCTCTCCAGCAGGGGCCAAGCCCAGCCCACAGGAAGCAGTCAGTGCACAGGAGCGGACCTGCCCAGCACTTCCTCCGGTGGCCTCTGCGTCCCCAGGTGCACCCTCTCAGCCTTGTGAGCGCAGTGCCATCAGGGACAAGGGCTCTCTCCCCTGGCTTGGGCCTCTGCTCTCCTCTGTCATGGAGGCTCTGTGGAAACAGGCTCTGCTGGTTTCCCTCCGCTCAAAACCAGGCCTGACGCCAGTGCAACACTTGGAAAGAAGGCCTGGTTGGCTCAGGGGACGCCCAGTCACCAGCACTCAGCAGCGTACCAGCCACCACGGGGTGCCTCAGCGAGCCTCATGAGCGCTAGCCTGTGTGGGCAGGGGCTGCTTGCTCCTCGGGGTGACTCTTCTCCCCTTTCTACATGTGTCCCACAAACTCTGAGAAGCCAGTCACAAGGGCAGGGCTGTGACCCCCCCCCCCCACCGTTTCCGTAGGGCTGTGGCTGAGGACTTCAGGAACTTTCAGGTTCCCACCCCAGCATGGAGAACCTATGTTACCGCCTGAGGCTTCTGAGGTCCTGAGAACCGAGTGTCACCCGCGGGCAGTGTGGGCGAGCCCCAGAATGGCAGGAGTGGGTGTGTAAACCCGAGCTCCCAGTGGCCGCTCAGGAGGCCTCCCCGCCCTCAGCAGGTCCACATGGGACTGAACTCAGGGGCCCGCAGAGGGCGCCCTGAGGAATAATCTGCTGGCTTCCTCGAGCCCATCTCTCTCCTCCCTCAGCCTACTTCCTTCCAACACCTCCCAAAGGAACCGTCTGCCCTCAAATCCTGTCTCATCACTTGCTTCTGGGGACCCCTGATCAAGCTTCCCCCTAACAGCACCCTGCCATGGCCATTCCTTCCAAGCAGTGCTCCTCAGGGAATGGAGGAAGGCAGGACCCCGACTCACAGGGTCGACTGCTTGTGTATCTCTTGGATGCAGAGCTTCCTCCTCTCCCATTATGCAGGTGTTAGCTTTCCAGGCCTACGACAAAACACGTGAGGTGATCGAAAAAGGAGCAGATTTGTTTTGCTCACAGTTTCTGAGCTCAGTCCATTGTGCTTTGGCCTGTGGAGAGGCAGGGCATCATGACAAGTGCATGTGTGCATGATGCCACTCATGTCATGGCAGCCAGGAAGCAAAGAAAGGGAAAGGGGGAAGCAGTGGACCCAATGTGCCCATTAAAACCACACCCAGTGACCTCACTTCCTCTCTAGGCCCCGCCCAGGAAGGGTCCCCACCTCCCAGCAGTGCCACAGGATGGCAGCCAAGGGCTTACCATACGGACTGGGGGCGCTCCAGATCTGACCTGGAGACGCTGCCACAGCGGGAAGAGGTGGGTGTGTCTTACCACCTGGGACATGTTGGGGCCCCGCCAGTCTGACGCCACTCACAGTTCCCAAGGACCAGCCCTGGGAATTGGACTCCAATCTGGAGCCAAGTCCCTTGTCCTCTGCGAGCCTCCATCTCCACTTGTGAATGAACAGAGCAGGCTCCCGGCCTCCCTTTTGCTTCTGGATGTACCCATGAGGGCAGCCGACACCTAAGGACTGCTGAGCCCGTTTCCAGGTCAACAAAGGGGAGAGGAGAGGCTGCCTGAGGGGAGGGCCTCAGTCTTCCCCTCCCCTCCTCCACTCTGCTCTCCCGCAGCTCCTGTGGCCCCTGCCCCAGCCCACGGCCTGCTCCCTCAGGGGCCTGCTTGTTCCTGCCTAGGGGGACTGTGTGCCGTCCACGTTACACCGTGGTCCTCAGGCCTAGGCTTAGGTCAAGAGAAGACGTGGGGACAAAGCCCCAGGAGGCAGAGATCAGAGAGACAGCAGCGAGGCTGGACGGCGACCACAGCCTGTCCTCAGGGCCTCTGCGAGGGGCCAGCCAGGACCCAGCCTCCAGAAAGGAAGGGAGATTAATTTCTGTCGTTCGCAGGTCCCGAGCCCGTAGCGTCGCTGCTTTTCCCTGCAGGTCCACCCTGACAGCCCGCCCACTCCCCTCAGGCTTCCTCCAGGGCAGCGGTGGTGAACCTGTGTCACGTGTCCCACAGTGGCACAGTGGGCCCCTCTGTTGGCGGGTGAGCCGGTAGCGCCAGCGCCCCCGCAGCCGGGCACCCAGGCCAGCGCGCTGGGGGCCGTGCACATACTCAGAGGTGGGGGACAGGGATGTAGTTCAGTGGCTCCTGCGACTGTCTTGCAAGTGCAAGGATGAGAGTTCAATCCCTCGTCCCCCTCCAAAGCAGCGGCGCAAAGTGATGACGTCACGATCGGTGTGCGCCTCCAGTCTGTGGAAGATCTGTCATCACCGCGCTAGGGTCATTGCTTTCAATGGCTGGAGCCAGAATGGGCTGTATAATTGGCAGGATCCTGGGTAAAGTAAGTATGGGGGATGCTTCTTCAAAAAGTACTTGGAAATCATTTGTAGCAAAGTGGATGCACCTTGAGGTCATAATGTTAAGTGAAACAAATCGGGCAAATAATCAGATTGTTTCTCTAATGGGAGAAACACAAAGCATAAATAAATTAAAGAGCAAAATAAAAGACAGGTAATGGAAGACAGGGAGATAAAGCTTTTGCAAAAGGGAGGGGACCAAGAGCTGGGTGGAGGAGGAGAGGGGAAGGGAAGGGGACAAGAAAGAATTAAGACATGTGCTCGTGTCAACTCCCCACGCTGAGTATAATCATTATGTACTGCAAAAGTGGGCCGATAAAATAAAACGGTACCGAGGATTGAGACGGAGATAGGAGAGCACTAACCCAGGGGTGGACAGGGAGAGGGTCGCAGGGTCTGTGCAGGGCCCTTTGGCTGCAGCTCGCTCTGCTCTGGCAGCCTGTGGGACTCTGGTAACGTTCAGTGGTCTTGTCTACTTCGCCCCAAACGTCGCCTCTCCACAGGGCCACGTTGGCTTTGCCCCTGACAACCTGGGCCTGCAGAATGGCTCTGCTGCTTGAGAGATGAGGGTGTTGCTTGACAAGGATGAAGATGGCCCAGGCCATCGCTCTCACTCCTGCCAGGTCTGGGACTATGGCCCAAGCCCCCATTTTCTTTCTGTCCACAGCATACTGCAAAGATTAAAGCCTGCACACAGCGAGGACATGCTTTTTTGTTGTTTGTTTGAGGTGCTGGAGATTGAACCTAGGACCTTCGTATTGAGCAACATCCCAGCCCTTGTAGCTTTTGTTTTGAGCAAGGGTCTCAAGAAGTGGCTAAATTACCCAGACCGACCTTAAACTTGGAATTTTCCTGTTTCAGCTTCCCATGTGCTGAGATTATAGATGTGTGCCCCCATGTCCAGCTTGCTATTTTTCTTTCTTCCTTTCTTCCTTCCTTCCTTCCTTCCTTCCTTCCTTCCTTCCTTCCTTCCTTCCTTCCTTCCTTCCTTCCTTCCTTCCTTTTTCTTTCTTTCTTATTCTAATTTTAATTTATTTTGGGGGGGGTACAGGGTCTCACTTTGTAGTCTAGGCTGGCCCTGCACTCACTGTGTAGCCCAGGCAAGTTTCAAACTCAGCAGTCCTCCTGCCTCAGCCTCCCGAGTGCTAGTGTAAGCTACCATGCCTAGCTCTTTTTTATTTTTGTCAGTGCATCCTCGCAGTACTCTTCATCATGTGGAGTTCACATGTCCCTGTACCCTCCCCTCTGCCCCTATCTCTTGGTCCCCTTGCCATTTGCCGAAGATCTGTCTGCCTCTTTCCTATTATCTATCTTTTCTTTTGCTTTTTAAGTTAACTATACTTTGGGTTGCTCCTGTAAGGGAAGCGATGCAATATTTAAGTGATTAACTTATTTCATTTAACATTGTAGTTCATTTTTAAAGCCTGGAGTAACTTAGTATCTCTGGCCTCGATTTCCTCATCTGAACAACAGGGCCATCATAGCATCCACACTTGAGATTTTTACTACATGACTTACACAGTCCATGGATGTCCTCAGGACGGGGTCTGGGGGCCACCTCATTCCTGGGTGCCTTAGCAAGGTGGATATGAGTCTGCTCATGGGTTTCAAGGTGACCATGGAGAGAAGGGAGGGGACAGAGCACGGAACAAAATGGAGAAAGTGCCGCCTGGCCCTGGGTGGGCAGATGTGCAGACTGGGCTGGTCGTGGACTTCCCAGCAGGCTGGAAGATGACAACAAAGCCAAGACCCCTGCCCCTGCCCTGCCCTGCAGGGACCTCTGGTATGACTTAGAGGACGTGTTTTGAAGACTCCAGCACAAAGCTGCATAATTGATTTTGAAATATTTGAATTCTGGAACATGAAATGAAACCCGTTAAGCTTTTCATGTCCCTTCCTCTCCCCACAACAACAAGAAGCTTATTTCAAACTCCAGAAATAACAAAAAGGACCCCGGGACCACCCCTTAGCATAACTCCCCACGGCTGATGAAAGGCAGGCGTATCAAATTCACTGTGGGACCCAGAGGATTCTGAGAAACGGATTTCCACAACGTGGCGATGGAGCTGCCTCCAGGATCTGTTACTTAGAAGCCAGGAGGATCCAATGCCATCCTCGCCCTCAGGAGTCAAGGATGGTCAAGTTCATCTAGCTGGAGTGGTGCAGAACACTCAAGGTGTTTAAAAACGTCTTGGAGTTCATGAACTAAACTGCTTTTCAGCAAGACCTTTTTTTAAAAAAAAAATTAACTGGCTTTGTTTTTTAGAGCAGTTTTAGGTTGTTAGAGAAATTGAATGGAAAGTACAGAGAGTTCCCATGGGCCCCGCCCCCACCGGTTTCCCTTATTATTAACATCTTGGTTCTAAGCCACATTTGTTGCAGTCGAGCAGGGCCAACATTGTTACTGTATTGTAGCTTAAAGCCCACGGTTTACATTAAAGCTTATAATTCACGTGGTACATTCTGGACATTTGGATGCAGATAATGACACCAGTGTCTCCCAAGTAGTTTCAGGGCCCTGGACGTCCTGTGTCCCCCATCATTCTCTACTTCTTCCCTGCCCCCAGCCTCTCCCAACTGCTGAGCCTTTGATTGTCTCCATAGTTTTGCTATAAATTAGGCCCTGAGTTGTTTATTGTGTCTTGGGGTATAAGCTAATAACAGGAAGACATGCACAGAATTTATAAAGCAATTAATGGACATACATTAATGTTCCATATTTATTTTCCTGAATGAGTACCAGATGAAAATAAAATGGAAGATGAATCAATAGTGAAACCGTTTTCTAGGAGCACTGACACATTTACTCTTGGAAATTAAAGTTCATTTTATAAACATGATACTTTCACAGTTGAGAGAAGCACTCTGGAATCTGTGCCTTTGCCCCATTTTTTTTTTTTTTTTTTTGAGACAGGTTCTCGCTTTGTAGTTCAGGCTGGTCCTGAGCTCACTATGTAACCCAAGCAAGCCTCGAACTCAGCAATCCTCCTATCTCTGCCTCCCAAATGCTGGGATTACAGGCGTGAGCCACCACACCTGGCACTGTGATATGTGGTGTTGATGGGTGGTGGGCGTGAGTCACTACGCCCAGTATTGTATGTGGTTACTGGGATTGAACTGAGGGCCTTGCGCTTGTGAGGCAGGTGCAGGAACCACTGAGCTAAATCTCCAGCCCCTTTGCCCCATTTTCTTGTTTTACTTCTCCAGAGCATGAAGACGTGAGGAGATCTGAGCCCCTCATCAGTGCCCAGGTGTGATGGCCATGTTCTTGGTGTGCCAGCATAAACATGTCCTTCAGTTCAAGGTGACTCGGTCATCCTGGTGGAAAACGTAGCTGCCTTGGGTTCAGGACTCCCTGAACCCCAGATTCTCTCCTCTCGTTAAATTCGTCCCCTTCTTGGGGTGATACATATCCTAGGGCTGAGTATTACATAGTCAGTAGACCCTCCAGTTCTAGAACTATATTTCATGCTCAATAAATGCTGAGCAACTGATTAACTGCAGGCTAGCAAAGGTCCTGAAAGTTTGGAAAACCCCAAGCTACACTCATGGCTTCCTCTCCCACCCAGCCGCTGCCCCTTCCCAGGACTCCCGCCCGTCTGAGACCTGACGTCATTATCCAGCCAGTCCTTCAAGCCAAAAATTGGGAGTCACACTTCAGAGCCTGCCCCTGGGTCCTGGCTATGTCTTAGCTTTCATTGCCTCCGTCTAATCTGCACAAAAATCTACAGGCTATAAAATAAAAACTTTTCATTGGCAGTCAGCTCACAGAACAGTAGAGACAGCCATTTGCACAGCCTAAGTTTTCATTTCTGCAAATTTGTTCATGCAAACATCTGTGTTGAGGGCGGACTTCCTTGTGGGAGCCTGGCTGGCTGGCGCTTGCTCCCCAGAAAGTAGGAGATGGGGAGGAACCGCGCCTGAGGCCATCTGGGATTCGCCGGCGCCTGTCCCGCTCTGTCAGTGCTGCTCCCTGGGTCAGGGAAGATGCTGTGTGTTCGCGAGTTCCCGAGGCTGCCCGGTGCTGGGCGGGGCGGGCCGCCGTCTTCAGGCCCAGAGCTGTGCTCTCCCGACACCGCGCCCCAGTCCAGATCTGTGGCACGCTGCCTCCCCTTTTCTGAGTCCCTTCCTCTGGCGGCTTGTGGGTGCTCCGGCAGGGCACTGGGAGGACCCGCACTGAACTGGAAAGTGGCTCTTAAGGGTATGTCTCCAGCTGAGACACTCTGTGCCCCAGGCTCCTGTCCGAGACACTTTCAGGGTTTCACAGAGTTGTGTCAAGGGCTGCAGTGGCCGGGCGGGGGCTGGAGACCCGGCGCTTTGTTGGGCTGCCCTCCCCTCTCCCTGGCTCATCCATCACCCTCCTCCTGGACCTGTGGCATGGAGGGTGGCAACAGCCCCCTTGGCTGTGGGAAGCAGACCCTGCTAGAGGAGACTCTTTTCAGGCCTGGAGATCTGCACTGGGTGCTGCACCAACTAGCAGTTGCGAGATCTGCACTATACCAAACAGTGCTGCCCAGGTCCCAAGATGATCTGCAACCTTTGGATCGCTGCATTGGGATGCCTGATGAAAGAAGTCTTATGATAACCTCTGGCCCAGAGTTGCCTTCCCTTGCTTCTTCTCTTAGGAGCTTGCTGTTCTTCCTCTAATACAATCTCTGCTTGACTTACTGACTGCATCAATGTTTAGTGATTAAATAAAATGACAAAGGGAACTAGCTTCTCAATAGGAAATAGGGAAGTATTCCAAGAGACAAAGACTTGTGCCTTGAGAGCCTAGGCCAGTCTTTAGCATAAAAAACTTGCAGATCACCTGGAGAGAAGTTTTAGGAGCAGAGAGCACATTCCTGGAAGTTTTTAAGTACTCTCTGCCAAAGTTATCATTGTATTTTGAGTTCCTGTAGATTTAGTTTCTAATCATGCTAAACCTGTATGTTAACCACTAACTACATTGTCCATTAAAAGCCTTACACATAAGCACTGTAGCTAGAAATACTATAAAAGAGAACTGAAGAATAAACTCAGGGCCTGCTCAGTACTGACTGAGAGGTCCTCCCGAGCCCATTTTCCTGTCTTCTTTTCTTTTCTTAATCCACGCCCCTCGACTTCACGACCCCACTGTTTTGTCCGGCTGGCTCCGGCACTTGGCGGGCAAGTGGCCCACAGAGGCTGGGAGCTGGCATGGGGAGGACAGGCACCCCGCTCAAGGGAAGGGGCCAGCTGACCTTGTCTCAGCGGCCCCCGGGGCAACACAGCTGCTGAGCCTTTGGCAGAACCGCTGTGCGCTTCAGCGGTGACTTTGGGCCCGTGTTACCATCTCTCCTCACTGCCATGGACAGTGCAGATAAGGAATGCCAAGGCAGCAGTGACTTGTCCGAGGCTCCGCAGCCAGGGGCGTGGCCAGGGATACAGCTGGGGCTCGTGACAGCTCTGACGCAGAAGGTGTCATCCTGTCAGACGGTGCCTGGTCCCGGCTCCCCAGAGCACCCTTCGCCCTGGCCAAACCCCAGGGGCCCATGCAGGGCCAGACGCCCCGGAGCTGTCTAGCTCAGCCTCTTGTACTTGGGACTCAAAAAGGTGAAGGGACAGTCCCAGTGTCATCTTTGCAGTTCTTGGTAGATGGAGCCCAAAGATTTGGAACGTGGTCCAAATATTTTGCTTTCCCATAACAGCCAGATGGAATAAATGCTGAATTCCCCCATAAACTTAATTCAAATACAAAAAAGGCAGAACAGAGAAAAATTATTATTTTTCCCATCTGGGAGAAGCCTAGCAATTAGGATTCCTGGGCCCTCATCCATTTTTCAGAAAGGGATGATGGGGGAACAATGTGATAAATAATAGATACTATCGAGCTCCCCTCTCTGCAGTGTCCACGTGGGCACGCCCCCTGGAAGAAGGTTTGTTCCTGCCTAATGAATCCAAAAATGATTGTAAAAGTTTGGAGTCCAGGCTCGCCCCATGACAGCTCAAACAGGCTGGAGATTAGGGCGCAAGTCCAATTTTACTTTTCTATTTAAAAAATCATACACTTTTATTAAAACATTATTTGCCACCGACTGGCCATGTGACCTGAAGGGTGAGTTTGTCTGGTGTCCCAGGGTGACAGCAATCGCCCTTCCCTGAGGGCTGGGAGATGAGCCACCGAGGCTGGCTATCTAGGATGTGCTTGGTAGACAGACCTTAGAGAACCCACTGCCTGGTGTCTCCGCGCTGTAGGAGGGGCCTGGGACACTCAGCTTGCGGCCCACGGAGGGATGTGGGTGAGCAGCTGCCCTCTGCCTGGGCAGGAGCCTCAAGGAAGGGCTCTCCCTCACCTGTGAACACAGGCATGGTTTAGACAACGGAAGGGAGGCTGCTGCTCTGCCGGGGAGAGAGACTAGGCACCCAAGTTTTCTGAGATTCCACTGCCAAACAAGACAGGTTCACCTGATCAAGACCCACAGGAATGCAGAGCGTGGTGGCTCGTACCTGTCATCTCAGTGCTAGGGAGGCTGAGGCAGGAAGATCACTGTTAGTTCAGGGGTAGCCTGAGGTATTTAGTGAGACACATGGACTTCCTTCAGAGGCAGGAAGAGGCCCCAGGGCCCCAAGCAGAACCTGCTGGGCAGTGAACAGAGGCAGAGCCTAGCCAGACCTCAGCAGAAAGAGGGAGGAGCACCAGGGGGGCAGGGCCAGGAGGAGGCCTATGGTCTTTGGGGAGAGAGGGCAGGTGGCAGGGAGGGTCTGAGTGACAGCTGGGAGATTGCACGGCCTGGAAGGCTGCACTGTGGGGAGCCAGTGACTGCTCAGAGCACACCAGGTTAGACGCAGATCTTCTAAGAGCAGCCCAGCAGAAATGCCTGCCACTGGCCAGTACCTGGGCACTGCAGCACAGCCACGTTGGCACAGAAAACGGGTCATTGCCAGGTTTCCCAGGCAGGGTGGTCAGGGGCAGAATCTAGGCCCATCCTGAAGATTCCCCTGGACCCAGTCATGGTCTGTACAAGTCCTTTGAGGACAGTGGCAGGAATGGGAATGTGTACCCTGTAAGACCTGTGCTGCTGGTGCCCAGTGTGAGGGCCACGAGAGCCCAACAGGCAGGGGATGGTGGTGATGGGGCAGAGGTGGTGGCCAGACAGGACAGCCTCCTGCAGCAATGCCTTCTGCAGCCATGAGATACCCCTGAAGCAATGACAGCAGGGACACAGGGTGACCTCCATGTTGTCTACACACCCAGACCTGCCTCTAGGAGGTGGTGCTATTCCATGTGGGGAAACTAAGGCACAGTCCTTATCCAGGGTCACAAATCCCAGGAGCATTAGCACTGAGAAGGAGCCAGTCCCCACGCTGAACTGACCCTGGAAACCAGTGTTTCTTGAGTCCTTTCTTAGTAAGCCAGGACTGCTCCCTGCACCCCGCGAGCTCCTTGGCACACACATGGTATTTTCCACAACAATTTGCTTTCGGGAGGTCTTCTCAGAGGCCAAAGGAGGAAGATGGGTCTGACCATTTTTCAAGGCTCAATTACTCAACTATCTACAATTACAAGATGATGGGAAAGTTCCCTCTTGCTTTATGGTAATCTGGAGCTTCTCTCTGTGGCCTGGGCTGCAGGCAGAGAAAGGGCTTCACCCACCACCTTGTTCCGCACTGTAGAGCCTCCAGGTGGAGCCTGTAGGTCCCATCACAGGGAGCCACACAGGAATACCAAAAGCATTTGAGAGTCGGTTTATAATTTTGGGTAACTTCCTTATACTAAGATCACAAATTGCTTCATACTCCTCATAAATTTTTCTTTGCACATATTTTCCCAAATAAAATCTTATTCCAATGAGATAATCCTTGCATAAGCAATGTGATCAAAATGTGGTGTTTAAATTTTTTCAGTGCATTGCAATAAAAGACACATGACCACAAACCCTCAATATCCTCCCCGTTGCCGTGAACACACACCCATCGTGCTGGCCGCGTGCTGTGGGAGCCCTGAGTCCTCTGTCCTGAGTGGCCTTAGTTGAACTGTGCTGGGTGCCTCAATGTTCTGAATCTGTTCAAAACGTTTCCCTCTCATGGTCCTTTTGACTTTAAGGGAAGAGTGGGTGCCACTGGCTCTAGGCTTGGAGACTAAGAAGGACAAGGACGCAGTGTCATGATTTTACAAACCTGTCTCCAGGGAGTGGCACTTGGCAGCGGCATTCACTGTGTTTTTGATCATACTTGTAAAGATATGAGAGAAGATTCCAGAACTCCTTCAGAAAATGGTGAGAACGAGCGGTCAGTGAGTTCGAAGCAAGGGGCTTTTGAGGGGACTCATGGCCATGTGCCTTTTACTACAATACATTTTTAAATATAGACAATGAATGTTCCATAGTTAAAAGTCTGAATATCAGAAGTCCTTTGGCCTCAGGCCTCATTTTTGCCTCTAGAACATTGCAACGACTTTCACCCCGCACTGCCTGGGGAGCTGGCTGCAGGACCAGCAGTGAAAAGGCAGTGAGTGTGCAGTGAACGTGCAGTGCTATTGTTTGAATCGTGGTGCGATGGCCTCAGGCACAAAGAGGAGCCTTGTGCTCCCTGGGGCATGCCCATGGGCCACACACCTCAAGCACTTGGTGTACAGCCTTGCTAACCTCGGCATGGCTGCAGCTCAGCACCCTGCCCTGGGTCTCTGGGTCCCTTCCTGGGGCAGCTCTGTGAGTCCAGCTGGTCCCAGATGCTCCAAGCAGTGGCAGGTGCTGAAGTCTGACACTTGCTGGCCCAGACTGGGCCTCCTGGGTTCAGATCCTGATGCTGGTGTTTTCCAGTGGCACTGGGTGGTTTTACTTCCCAGCTGCTTGTGGTCAGATGAGGATGGTGAGGGTCATAGTAGAAAGTCCCTCAGATCAGCAAATTAGGAGGTGCCCAGCCTGGCGCAGGGCAGTGTTGAGAGGACTGGATTTTAGGCAGCTTTTCTGTATCTGTGAGGCCAGCACTGTTCCTGGATGCTGTGCACATGTGTGGCAGGCTGCAAGGCCCACACACAGCTCCTGTGAACCCCTCAGCGTCCCAGCCAACGGGAGAAGACTTGGCGTTTGGCCTCACATCCGGGAAGGGAGCCCTGTCTGTCTCACAGCCCTGCCCTGGCCACATACGGCCCTTTCTCCCAGGCTCCCTGTGAAGCCCCAACCTCTTCCTGGAAACAGGCGTTGGAGCCACAGCGGGACCCCATCCCCACCAGCCTCGGCCGTGGGAGGGGCTGGGAGAGCACAGGTCTCTGCTTGGCCTGGCTGGGCACCTGGTCTCCAGCTCTCATTGGGTCTGCACGGGAGGCTGCACAGGCACCCCTGGCTTGAGCTCTGTCAGGTTTGAGCCAGCTGGGCAGCTTCTCTGAGTGGTGTGGGAGCCAGGCTGTCCCTCCGGTACTGCGGGTGTTGCAGAGGAAGAGGGCAGATGCCCTGATGCCACCCGGCCACCTGGCTTCCCCTCAGGGCTGGTGCCACCTTGGGTCAGTTTCATATCCTCCTCCCCTGCTGCACCTGAATCTTCTCCCTCTGCCCACATCCTCCTAGTCGTGACGCCTGTGTCTTCTTTGTGCCAGGGCTGTGCTGGATTTGAGCTCCCAGGGAGAGGGGCAGGATGCAGGGACAGTCCAGTTCGCGAGCTGCGGGTAAGCCCAGTGGGCAGTGTGCACAGCGTCAGCAGCAGCCGGGCACGGAGGACCACACGTGGCACCCAGGGGGCCTGGGCATGGCCTGCCTGGAATCGTGTCCACTCCTGGACTGTGGTGGGTCTGGGGATGAGCCTCTTCCTTGCCTCACGTGGGTGGGCTCAGCTGGCCCCACGGGGCCGCTCAGGCCCGGATCTCCAGACCAGGATCCGAAGATCATTTAGACCTGGGCCTGTGAGAGGCGCCTTTAGTGCCGCTGCCGTGAGGCAGATTACTACGGCGTCTCAGTGGGATGAGCCCGAGGCGGCTTTGGCATCATCACCATCCTCATCGAAACCAGGGAAAGATGACGCCCTGCGCTGCATGGAAGACAAGGCTCGCGTTCTCGTTTGGCTGCCAGAAAAACACCGTGGGGGCAGAGGTCTGGAGACAGAAAACCCAAGTTGTGCTGGCTGGAAAACTTTTGTTTTTATTTAGGAGACTGATTTGTGTATGTTAAGGCCAATTGGTAGAAATTGGCTCATTTGCAAATTGGCAGACACAGAAAAATCCTGATTTAAGACTAAAAGCAACAAAGCTAAAGCAATAAAAAGAGAATCACTTTCATTAAGTTCAAAAAGCAGACGCCTATCCAAGCTTTCTTTTCTTCTTAGATTCTTGACTTCTCTCACTGTGAGTCTGCGACCATTTATAGAAACATAATATGACGGCACACAAATGAATGGGATAGGAAATCAGGGAGAAGGGACCGGAGTGGACTAATAGGACAAGCCCAGAGAAAAGATAGTACACAGAAATACATACCATACTCTGTGGGACATCCGAGGGTTAATTTAAAAAATATGTACAGCATAAATGTATGTTAAGTTCAAAAACAGCAACCTCATTCACTCCATGGCTTTTCCCACGTGTACTTATCCAGGTTTACACCACCGGTACAGGTGTGGGGCGCCTGCAGACTGATGGCATCCTGTCTGGCCAGTCCACCGCAGAGGGAGTTGCTGTGCAAACTCATCCCATGATGGGAGACTATGCCTGCCCTTCCGACTCATGTACACAGCGTCCCACAGTGCATTCTGTCTTGGCTCTGCCTTCCTTCTTCCAACTTACTTCCCTCCTCACTGGGATAAAATACTCAACACCCACAGAATAAGGGAGGAAAGATTTATTTTTGACTTGTATTTTTGGCATTTTCAGGCTTTGTGTGGTGGGCAGCATGGTGCCAGGGGCACAGCGGAGGGAAAGCTGCTCACATCATGGCCTCCTGGAAGTAAGAAGCAGGAAGCGACATAGACCCTTCTGCCTGCAGTGCCTCAATTCTTCTGAGGAGGGTCCATGCCTAACAGCAAGCCAGCTATAGCACCCAGTCACTGTTCAAAAGCTCTGCACGTGAGCATACAAGGTTTTGGGGGGACATCTAGGCATGGACCATAACTCTGTCTGTAACGTCAGTAACATCCATCCATGTTAGTCCTGGGAGCTCTGTGTATGCTTCTGTGTGTTTCTCCTGTATGGACCCACTGTCATGTGAAGGACCTATCTCTTTCCTTGGGGATGGCTGTTTGGGCCATTTCCATCTTGTGCCTATTATACATAAAACCACCATGAGCATTTTTGGACACGTTTCTGGAAGCCATAGCTCTCTTCCCTTTTGGTGGGCTGCTGGGTCACTTGTCTGTGCATGCTTAGCTTTAGTAGAAAATGTGAAGCATTTCCCTTAGTAGTTGTACTGGAAGCAAAGGGGGTACTCCTGGTGCTCCACAACCTTGCCAGCAATTGGCACTGTTAGTTTTTAATTTAGCCATTCTTGTGTTCTAGGAGAACTTTTCCCTTTCCTTGGACCCAGGCATGGCTTTGGAACCCACCACTCACTAGCCCTGGGGAGACCACATGACCCACATCTTAGCCAATCACTGTTCTCCATTGCTTTGCCCTGGTGGAGCGACTGGGTTGAGTGTGAGCACAAGTTTGCCTAATGACATAGTCTGCAGAAGGGACAGAACTGGAAAGATGGTGGAGAAAAGCACCAAAGACTTTGCTGATCTCAACTTAGAGTTGTGCCCAGATCTCTATCTGTCCCTAACTGTGACATTTACCCTTTTACACTTGAGTCGGGTTGAATCAGGCTTTCAGTGACTTGGGAACAAAGGGGTCCCCTCTGTCCGCCAAGTCCCACAGACCCCCTCAACACAACCACAGATCCAACTCCGGGGCTCGCCTCTGTAAGTCATGGCTGGGGCTCCCTGGGGTCCCCTTCCTCTGCCTGGCTGGTCTTCCCATTTTCAGGCCTCCTTCCAGGCCCCCCTTCTCATTTCTGTCACACACTTGTGTCTTTTCCGCATTCTGTCTCCTTTAAGCCCATCGAGGGACCCTCCCGTCTGGCTGGGATTTCCAGCAGATCAGAGACAACCTCATGGGAAACCTCACACCCGGTCCATTGAAGGTGTGCAGCCCGTTTTTGTTGAAGAAATGAATGGTTTTTACCTTGGTCTGGGCTCCCATCAACCTGGCATGAGATGCCTTAGCACCAGGTCTCAGCTTGATGCCTGCACAGACTCCAAGGACGCGTGTTGCAAGCAGGCTGCTGGGTGGAGAAGGAGGTGTGGCGTTTACACCCCGGCTTTCCCAAGAACCACAGAACCGAATGCTTCACCCTCCAGCTCCTCCTGTGGTGGCCAGAGAAGCCTGTGGTACAGGGAAATACAGGTGCCGGCCTTGTGCAGGGCGCAGCGAGCTCTGAAACGACAAGGGAGAGGGGACCAAGCCAGGATCCACCGGTGTGACCCCAGGTCAGCCCTGCTGCCAGCCGGGGTCCTCCCTCCCTGTCCTGAGGTGCTCCCTGTCTGTTGGCCAGACTTGTTCCTGCAGGACTTTGTGCAGCCGCTTTACAGTACCGAGCTTCAGCTCCCTCCCTGGGGACGTGGGGACGAAGGCTGCTGCGTGGACACTACTTCTGGCCATAGGTGCCCTGTACGGTTCCACCTTGGCCCAGCCTTCTGTGCAAGGCCCGAGACAGCACCTCAGAGCCAAATTCCCTGGCCTGTGCCATCAAAATTGCCACTGACTCTGGCTCGTGGTGTCTCTGAATCTTAATGCTGTGCTTCCTGGTGACCCCTGTATCACTCAGGTCCCCCAGGGACCCAGCCGCCCAAAAAGGAGGAGCCCGATTCTTGGGAGTCCCGGCCAGCAAAGAAGTATTGAGACAATCAAAGCCTGTGGTAAAGGTTCAAATTCAAAAAGTTTAATGTAGTAAAAAACACATGGCCAAGAATGATGGAACACGTGTGTAACCCCCAAAGGCAAGCTTGGGGGATGGTTAATAGCAAGTGTCTTTTACTGTGATAAATTTTTTATTTAATTTTTAAATTTGCACTCAGTGTAGTTTTGATCACTCCTTTGATGGATTATTTATGTCAATTTTTGGCAAATGAAAATGTGACGCTATGTCCTCAGCCACCATAGTCTCTAGATGGGAGTTGTGTGACTTCTGCCTCTTCCCAGACCATGAAAGGGAAATGTGTAAGACACTGAGGCGGCTATGGCAGCACAAATGAAGACACTCAGGAAAGAGGACTCCAGAGCTGCTACAGAAAGCGACGAGGACGATGGGCCGGGTGTGTCTGAAGCAAGGGGGAGGAGTTTGAGGGCCAGTGGAAGTGTGCATCTTTTTTATAATAAATCTTCGTTAAAAACAACAACAACATGGGCTGGAGATTTAGCTCAGTGGTTCCGGTGCCTGCCTCGCAAGCGCAAGGTCCTGAGTTTGATCCCGGTAACCACACAGAATGCTGGGTATGGTGACTCACACCCACCAGCAATCAATAGCACATACCACAGTGCTGGGTGTGGTGGCTCACACTGCTAATCCCAGCATTTGGGAGGCAGAGACAGGAGGATTGCTGAGTTTGAGGCTTGCCTGGGCTACATAGTGAGCTCAGAGCCAGTCTGAACTACAAAGCGAGACCCTGACTCAAAAAAAAAATAATAAAACAACAACAAACTACACATTCACCATATTTGTCCATCTCACCATCCTCTGCTAACCTGAATCACTGGAGGAGAAGCCGCTCTGTCTGATTCAAACAGCGCCTGCAGGCGGCCGGGGCAGCTGCGGGCCGAGTTGGGCACAGGTGCAGAGACCCGGCTTCCCTCTGAGCACAGCACAAGATGGCTTAAAACGCCAGCCTTCTCCATCTGCCAGGATGGCTCCAGCTACAAGCTTTTTCAATTCTCAAAGCCCTTCCAAGTGCTACTTCTCCTATGATCCTTGAAACCGGCCCTACTGTGGGCACCTCTCCTGGTATTCAGTCTAACCCCACCCCCACCATGGAGGCCCAGAGAGGGAGAGCAGCCTCCTGAGGGTCACACAGCGGAGCTGGAGACGGGAGCCTGCGTGAGGAGCTCCGGCCTACACACTTCCCCAGCAGGGCCCTGGCACCCCAACATCAAGCCCAAAGTTTCAGAAGGGAGGCGACACTAGTCCCTTCCTGCCTTTTAAGGAGACCGCCTCCTTGTCCCCACCCCCTTCTTCCTAGTAAGTAGAACCATTAGTTTTTATTGACAGGACTAATGCTTTTCATTTAGGGCCAATTACAATAGGAAGGGAGACGCTTAAGGGAAACTGGGCGATGAAAGGGCCCCATTAGGGAACAAGCGCGGGGCTGCTGTTTCCCATTTGTCAGGCCGGCTCCACATGCGAGTCGTATTTAAGCCGTAAACGGTGGCGCCCAGGGAGCACTCGCGGCTGCCTTGAGAAACCCAATACTTTTATCAAATCGCCAGATGGCCCGGCAGTAGAGGAACCGTCTATTTCGTGTAGTTTTTCTCCACAGAGCTGCGCGGGCCTCGAAGCAGCCGGCCTTCACCCGAGGACAGGCAGTAGCATCTTTGCTGCCCCTGGCAATGATCATCCTTTGGGTTTTATTGGCGTCCTGCTGGCTCCTCGTAAACTTTTGCTCATTTCTTTGCTTTTTGTGTTTTCAATTTCGCTCAGTGGAGACAGATATGAATGGGTGGGACACTTGGGCATCCCTGGCCCTGGGATGGGAGGGCTGGGTTTCTCACAGAAGGGAACTCAGTGTGGTGGCTCATGCCTGTGAGCCAGCACCTAGGAGGCTGAGGCAGGAGGATCACCAGCCTGGGTACACAGCAAGTTCAAGGTCAGCCTGAATCCCGTGGTGAGACCTCGTCTCAGAACAAAAATCTCAAAAACAAACAACTAAAATAAAAAAAAGTGGAGGCTGGCAGCGGCCCCGCAGGGGCAGAAGGGTCAGCAACTCAGGGTTTCCACTTATTTACAAGGCTGCAAATGACTGGGAACCTCCACTGTGAACTCCTAGCAGCCTGAGAGGTTATGTCCTGACGTGGTATCTGTCCCGCTAACAGCCAGCTGGCCCAGGGCCTGTCGCACCCGTGCAGGGTCCCCAGCACTTTGCAGTGCTTGGAAAGTCCTGGCACTGTACTGCCTTTTCATTTTCCTTCTTAAGTTTGAGGAGAACTTTCACTTGCCCCCACGGGACCCTAGCCGCTGGGCTGGCGTGTGGCTTGGGAGCTGGCAGAGCAGCTGCAGTGTAAGCAGAAGCAGGGATGGTGAGCAGCGAGTTGGCCCAGGACAGAGAGCCAGGGCTGCGCAGGGAGGGAGCTCCCTCTGTGGAGAGCAGAAGTGCAGGAGGGAGCTGGGGGCTGCTCTCAGAGTCTGCGGCAGACGGTTCACAGTCCAGGGCACTGGGACTGTCCCGCCTCCTGCTGGGAACAGGGCCCTCACAGTGTGGGCAGGCAGGTGAGCCCAGGAGCTGTGAACTGTCACCCTGGTCCTTCAGGTTCCTTCCACGACCTGAATTCATTCGGTGTGCTGGGCCGGGTGAGGGACCTCCAGCCACAGATATTTTCTGGCACCGCTGGGGAACTGAACCCAGGACCTCACACGTGCTAGGTGAGTGCCCTTCCACAAAGCCACAGCCCCTGCCCTCTGCCCTAGGTTCTGGGCCTCCACTCTTTGTGGCCTCACTTTAGAGATGGCAAGTTGAGGTTGGGTGGGGCTTTTCTTCTAGTGAGCAGGCAGGAGGCTCGGATTTGAACCCCCGGTCAGACTCTACCTCTCCTCACTGGCTCCCATAGGAGGCAGACGCTGAGTTGAGCAGGACAGCTCAGCTTGAGGTCCGGGACTGCTTCCCACGGGGGCTCAGGGTGGAGGGCTGGGGATAGGAGCAGAGGGCACCGTGGGCCTCGGAGAAGGGGGAACCTGCAAGAAAGAGATCCTGCTCCACCGGTAGTGTCTGGGGGCTGAACTGCAGCGTTTGTTGAGGCTGAGGCAGAGAAGTTTGGGGCAGTGGGTGGAGCAAGGAGGAGAACTCCCACCCTGCCTCTCATGGAGCCCATCTCACCTTTGCAGACAAAGCGGATTATGCACAGGAGCTGTGTGTCCGCCTTCCTGCAGCCCCGCCCGCACATGGCATCTGTGAAGCCCAGGGGAGACTTGGTGGGAATTCTGATGAGGGCTGGGTGAGACGCAGGTAGGCCCAAGGGAAGGAGCTCAGCCTCACCCAGGGGCAGCTCATGAGGATGCACTTTCTGGCCCAGCCAGCACTAGCCTCGGATGCAGGAAAAGACAATGACATTCTAAGAAATGCCAGTGGCACATCCTGTCTGTAACTTCCTACCATGGGTTCTGCTTGTGCTGAAATGGACAGCAAAGAAGGGGCAGCGGGACCACCCTGTGTCTCCTTCCGTTCCAGCACCCTTCACTCCTCAGGAAGCTGGAGGCAGGGAGATGGGAGAGGGCATGCATATGTGCATATCAGGAAAGGATGGCACACATCTCTAATCCCAGCACCCTGGGAGGCTGAGGCAGGAAGACTGCCAGTTTCAGCTTTGCCTAGGTAATTTAGCACCCTAGTGAAACCCTGTCTCAAAATGCAAAGAATGAAGAAAGGGCTGGCAATGTCACTTAATGCAAAGGCCTTGGGTTCAATTCCCAGCACAGGAAGAAAACAAATAAATACAAGGGGTCAGGGACTCAAAACAGCCCAGTCTTGTGCCTGTGTCACATGAGGACACAAGACAGTGAAGACAGGGGAGTGGAGCTGCGGGTGCTGTCTGGTGACTCACTGCCCTGTGGGGCTGTCCTGGGTGCACATGCTAGGAAGAGGATTAAATGTCAAATTTTAATGTAAGCTGTTAACTTTGTTTCAAATTTAAAATGTCGTGAATTAACAGTTGGACACCCTGGCGGCAGGCAGGCCAGAAGCGCCCTTAGACTTTGGCTCCTTTCTTTTTTTTTTTTTTTTTTTGCTTTTTGGAGACAGGGTCTCGCTTTGTAGTTCAGGCTGGCCCTGAGCTCACTATGGTGCCCAGGCAAGCCGCTGCGAACTCAGCAATCCTCCTGTCTCTACCTCCCGAGTGCTGGGATTACAGGCGTGAGCCACCACGTCCGGCATTGTGGTATGCGGTGTTGATTGTTGGTGGGAGTGAGTCTCCACGCACAGCATTATATGTGGTTACCGGGGATCGAACTCAGGTCCTTGCGCTTGTGAGGCAGGCACCGGAACCACTGAGCTAACCCTCCGGCCCTTGGCTCCTTTCTTGGCATCAGCATCCTGCTGTGCTACAGGGCCCTGCCCTGCTGACGCGCTCTACCGCCAGGGACTGTGAACCAGGTCTGGTCGTGGTTCCTTCACGGCTGGGTAGCAATTGTCAAAAATCCTGAGTCCCATTCTCTTCTCTGCCTGGTGAAGTGAAAGCAACAAGAAACCATCAGGCAGGTGCACAGAGAAGGAACTTTGGCCTCACTGGGCACCGTGGGCACCTTGGGTAGGTTGTCTTATCTGCCAGAACCTGCAGATCTTCATCTGTCAGGGACATCACAGCCGACTGAGCCATGTGACTCTGGACAAGCGGCCACACTAATGCTGCACAGAGCTGTCCTGAGAAGACTTAGTATCACAGGGAGCAAAACAGCCAGTATTTCCTAAGTTAGTGACTATTATTGTCTTAATTACCAAGGCCCACACTAGGTAAACTGCCCAGTCAGCACCCTCCTTTCTCACATGACTCCTCCCCTCTTGCTGATTGGTCTCTATCCTGTGACCAATCCTGGCCAATCAGCAACCTTCATTAGGATTTCTTAAATTGCAGTGAGCCATTTTTCCACCATAGTCTGTTTCCAACAGAGGCTGTTTCCTGTTTTAAGTGGAGGGCCGCACAGAGGGGTTGATGTGGGAAGCACTGGCTAGAGCCAAAAAGAAAGGAAGACCCACACTCAGTGGGGAGAGAGCTAGGCCCCGACTGGGTGCTGTACAGGGCCATATGTTCCACTGGTCCTGAGACGCAGAGGTTTTCCTTCTGTCTATATGGCTTCCTTGGCTACTGTTGCTCAAAGTGCAAAGAGCACTGATGAATCTAGTTCTTTTAAATGTCCCTTTCACCACCTAGCAGAGATTAGGCAGCTCTGCTGAGCCGAAGGCCTCAGTGTACAAGGCCTGGTAGCAGTCCCCACACTGTTGGGAGGTGACAAAGTGTCTAGAAGGTGGGGACACTGGATCACTGGGGATGTGCTTTTGAAGGGGACCTTAAGGTCTGGCCCCTTCTCATCTTCCCTTTCACTTCTTGACCATGAGATGAGCATTGCTGGGTCACACAGTATCTCTATGATGTTCTGCCTGGTCACTGGCCCAAAAGCCATGGTGTCCATCAGATACTTAGTAAAAACCATGTTTATAGCAATTTCCTAAATCTCCTCTCACAAGAAACATGTGAGGCAAATATTATCCTCTGCATTTTACAAATGAGGAAACTGAGTCATGCTGTTAAGTCACTCACTGTCAGTGATTTCAACTTATCATGATATATTTGCAGTCCCTTAGTGACTACATTCATTCAAAAGGGCTGGCCAATAACACCAAGGAGAGAAACATAGTAAAAGCATTTTCTTCCTTGAAAGGAAGCAATAGTGGCATGAGAAAATTCCTTTCTTTCTCTTTTCTATCTCTTTGAAACCCACACAGGGAGAGAACTATCAGACATAAGGCAGGAAGTACGCCAGTGAGCCCTGGGTCTTTGCGGGACCAGGACTGGAGAGGCAGGTTGGAGAGTAGGTGTGGGAACACAATGCCACAGGAAGCCAGGCAAGGAGTGGGCACAGATGTGAAGGAGGAGACCCTGATGAGGCAGGTGGGAGATGAGGAAGGTGGGGTGTGATGGGGGCCTGTTGCACACCTATGAGTCTGAGGGTAGGGGAGATCAGGGGATCTCACAGTGATGGCCCAGGAGCTGTCCAATACCTAGAATGTGCTTTGTGCTTGTCAAAAAATCTGAATTACTGAGCAATATTTGAAAATCGAACAATTTTACCAAAAACCTAGATTTTGTGCTACTTTCATCAAAACAGAAGCACAGGTTATATGTATTGGCCCTGCATTCTTCCTGGCCATACTCAGCTAGAGCAGAGAAGCAGTGGCTTCTCTGACTAGCAGCTGGCTCGTCAGTCCCTGAGGTTCCCATAAGTCCCCGAGCCTTATGTAGAGCCCATTTTGCCCAGCTTGGTTTCCTGCTAACCACTGGTGACCATGCATCAGTACATCCCTAGCATGGCTTGTGGTAGTTCTCCACTCATTCCTACTTTGTGGCCCAGGATTCCTGTCCTCAAGGAAAACATGACACTTCTAGAACCTTCCTCATCCCATGGCCTGGTAGCCTGTTGGGAGATCATATCAGCTTTCCTACCACTGTGACAAACTTAAAAGATGAAGGGTTTAATTTAGCTTATGGTTTCAGAGGGTTCAGTCCATGGTCTGCCAGTTCCCAGGCAGAAACAGCATGGGGTGGAGCCAAACTCCTCATTTCCTAGTAGCTGCAGGGAGTAGCCCCAAAGGAAGGAGCCAGGGAGCAGAGAGAGCAGCCATGTTCACGGCTCATGACCTACCTAGAAGCATCCAGACAGGTGCCTCATTAATCTCCCAAAACTCAAGTTGACAGTGAAGATTTAATTGTTACAACCCCAAGCCTGCTTCCCAGGGCCTGCAGTGTAAGACTGGGGTTAAGAATTGGGGAGCTTGCCTACTGGGCTAGAAGGGCTCCGTCTAGAATCCAGGGGCTGAATCTCCCCAAGGCCAAAGCAGGAAGGAGAAGGGGGAGGAGGCCTTTCTCTGGGGGCTTCATCCTTTGCAGCCCTGCCAACCTTCCCTGAGGCTTTAGCTTCCTCTGGGGGGTACCAGGGTCTGAATGACCACAACAAAAGAATGGTGAAGCAAATAGTTTTCCCAAGCACTGCCCTTGAATGGAATGTTAAGTGGCTCCAGGTTGGTGGACCTGGCATAATTCGCAGCACTAAACACGAAACAGATTTGAGCAGTGCAGCCTCTGAGCCTGGGCCTGGTCCCGTCTGGAATGTCGGCAGGAGCAGAAGTGCCAGCTTGTGCTGGAGATGGGAGAGGACAGGAGACACAGCCTTCTAGGGTGCAGACCTCAGGGGCCAAGTGAGTGCACTGCAGGCACAAGGATGTTCCTCTGCTCTTCCGGACCTCAGTTTCTCCTCTCTGGAAATGGAAAGGGTGCGGTTCAACACTGTCCCGCAGCAGTAAGCACTGGTTTTTAGGGGGGGTCATGACCCAGACTACATCAGACAGACAGTGTGAGGCTGTTTAGCATGTACTTCTGGCCTCCACAAGGAGGCCTCTTGGGTTCTTTTGCCAGGTGAAGACAGGTCACCTAGCTTCTTGGCCTGGGGGTTGAGCCTGTCAGTCTATCTAGGGTTCATGTGGAGGCTCCATCCTCTCATGCAGGTTACTATGGAGGCCTCACTTTGGGTGACGAAATCGATGCCATAGGCAGGGATTGAACCAACTCTTTGCAGCATGTCAGAAGGGAGGGGAAGCTCCTCCGATTTGGGGTAGCCCCATGATTGAGAAGGGAGCCCCCAGAAAAGAACAGACAGGCTTCTCAGAGGGAAGAGAATCTTAGAGCAGGACACTTTAATTAGCTTATTTATAAGCTCTGTTTTTAGATTCTGCATCACCTTACAAAGGATTTTGAGACAGTGGGCTAGATTACATTTAATGCAATAAGGAAAGAAAAGATGGAGGGCCTTGGGTGCCTATGGGGAATACAGAGAGGAAAACAAAACAGGGGAAAGGCTGGGTTTGGAGGGAAGCACAGGAAGGATATGAGATCTGCCACCTTAGAGCAACCACCATGAATTTGTGCTTCCTGCTGACCAAGGCAAAGAGGTAAAATGCTCAGAGGCCAGCCTCACAGAGGTCGTAAGACAACAATCAACTCTGCTTGAGCTGCATATGGTGATGGGGCCGATATCCTAGCCCTCCAGGAGGCTAAGGCAGAATGATAGCAAGTTCTAGACCAGCCTAGCAACTTAGGAATTTAGCGAGAGCCTGTCTCAAAACAATAACAGTATTGATGATGATGATGATGATGATGATGATGATGATGATGATGATGATGATAATGGTAATTAAAGGTCTGGGGACGTAGCTCAGTGTGAAGGCCTTGGGGTCAAGGCCCATATGGCAAAATTATTAATTAAAGATAATTACAGACATACATGCATAAAAAACCGTACACAAATGTCTGCTCAGGAAAACCTTGGGTATTCTTGGCAGACAGACTTGTGAAGAAATATTTCACCAACTCCTCAGAAAGAGGATCCCGGGCTTGAGCTCAGTTTCCAACCCACTTCTTTAACGGGAGAAGTTCTGAGCCACAGGAAGAGGCTAAGACACATCTGGAGCTGACAGGAAGTAAGGGGTGGGACTCCATCACTGGAGCCTCTGCACCAGGAACACAGCAGGCAGAAACAAGGGGTCCTTGAGTTTGGAGTCCTCATCTTTGGGGTAAGAGCTGACTTTGTTCCAGGCTTGATGTGCTTCAAAACAGTTTGGAGTTATTACCAGGATGCCATCTTGCCTGGTAAATGGGGGAGGGGAGTTACGTGGTCATGTGACTGGCTCTGGCCAACGTGGTGGACATAGGAGGAAGCCACACTCCTTCCAATTGGGCATGGCCAGATGTGACACCTCTGACTCCTCCTGGGACCAGGAGAGCAAGCTTGGAGGTGGCCAAGCAGCCATGCCAGAGACTCCTGGTGCTGGCGAGCGGCTCTCTGCACACGTGTTCCTTGTTCCATGTGTGCCTGGAGCAGCACGGGGCAGGGGATGAGGCTGCACCTCAGTGGGTTCTCTGTCCTCACCTGCAACCCCATTCTCTGGTTTCCCATCCAGTAGGTCCCGTTTCACACGGAGAGCCAGAGATGAACAACGAACCAAATTGGCCCAAACGGTGTCTGTGCTGTGTGGCAGTGGAGTGAGAGGTGGAAGGCTTCCCTGTAAGGGGCCCCAGCGCAGATTTGCTCAGAGAATTTGAGAGAATCGTGCAATCTCTGAGCACCAGTCATCTCGGGTGTGGAGGCCAAACAAGGGCAGTTTGGCTCTCACATTCCCTTGTGTGAATGGAAGAACTACGTTTCCCAGAATGTCCTTCCCTGGATGGTTCTGGGTTAGAGTTGCCCTGACCTAAGCTTCAGGGAGCTGTGAAAGGTGAAAGGGAAGCAGAACCCTTTGATCACAGGAGGTTTCAGTGGCTGAACTGGTGTCAGCTGCAGTTATGTGATGGGCAGGGCTCGCCCTGCTGTCCTGTATCCAGGTCCAGAGCCTCTTCCTGGCCAACATCCTGCTGATCAGCACTAATCTGGGCCCCCAATGAGGGTGTGCAGGTGGTCCTCCCCTGACATCTGGTCCGGGGTGCATCTGTGCTTCTCCTGCAGGCTTCTGGCCAGTGCCAGGCTCTGGTGACCATCCCTTGGGCCCTGCGGTGTGTTGCAGCTTGGCTGTGTGAGCAGACTCCGTGTGCACTGCCCTGTTCCCTACTGCCTGGCAGCCCTGACTTCCCAGCTAACCTGCTAGGTGCAGCTCCCCAGGGTGTCCTGGGGGCAGAAAGGAGGCTCAAAGGATACTGACCACCTCCTTAGTAAACCACGCCTATCCCCCAAAACCTGCTGTGCCCCGAGATGGCTGCTAGACAGCAAGCCATGCTTTGTCCTTCCGCATTTGCTCTGATGAGCTGACTGGGACCCTGGCTCCTCTGTCCAGCGAGGGCTCTAGCCCCACTACCAGCCAGTGCTTGCCTAAGAGTTGGGCCAGGCTCTGCCCTGGAGACTAGACCCCTGCAGAACACGGCCCAGCATTTCCCCAGTTTGGCAGGGCCAGGGTTGAGGTTCCTTGAGACCGTCTTTGTCCACTGGCACTGGGGCCAATTTCCTGAGTCCTCACAGATCCGGCATGGCGGTAAACAGAGTGACCATCAAGCACCGCGTTGACTGTGGAACCCTTAGTTCATTTAGTGGGTCTTCTGTGGGTGGCATGCCTGTGTTCTTTCCAGTCCTCTAAAGAAATGAATACCATAGTGGACATTTTTGTCCCTAATCTTTGTCCTGAAAGTGGATTATTATTACAGAAATATCTAATTCTTTTCAAAGACAGGTTTCCAGAAGTGGAATTATTCTCAAATCACAATTGAGACATTTTGCATAGAGGGTCAGATTGTTTTTGTAGAAATGAGTCTTCATCCGGGAGGTGAAGAAAGGAGGCCCTGAGAGAGACTGGGATTTGCTAGAGTGACAGAGCAAGTCCTGACAGGGCAGGCATGCTAGCCACAGGCACGGCATGAGAGTCAGGGTCGGCTGGACCAGGGCTCTGACAGCCCTGGGGGAGGGGTGGTGGTGGGGTACTGTGGGGGCTGAGACTCCTGGTGCCGGGCCAGTCACTTTCCATGTTAGCTTTGCATGTGTTTGTGTGTGTGCGTGTGTGTGTGTGTGTGTGCATGCATGCATGTGTGTGTAGATGGATTAATTTATTCCAAAGATGGGAAAAGAAGTGGCTTTAGACAAGGATCCACCCAGAGTTATCCATAACAGACAAGGATTGGCACTCACTGCTGTGCCTGGCATCACAGTCTGGGTAGGGCTTGATGCCCTTCACCGAGTGAGTGGTCACAAGGTCCCCTGGCCTCCTGCCTCCCTGAGCTGGCCTGGGACCCTGTGCACACCAGGCCCTCCCCATGCAAGGTGTGAGAAGCCTAAGAGAGTGGAGAGATGTCCAGAGCAACCAGCCAGCTGGCCACATTCTGCTGCAGGCTCTCTATGTCCTTTCCATGAAAATAACCTCGACCCAGGACAGGCGAGCAGGCCGAATTGATGGCAAATTTAGCAGGACAGCAGTAGAACAGGCCCCTTCCTCTGGGACCTATCTGCCAGGGCTCTGTGTACTTGCCTCCTGTTGGAGAACTGCCCCCACCTGGGGCTGCTCCTCTGTGCCTGAGCTCCGTGAGGGTCTCTGGCCACCCCCCAGGCAGGTCCCCGGCGCATCAACTGAGCGGCAGCTCTGGTTCTATGTGGGGTTAGGGAGAAGAAAAAAACCAAAGTCACTTGTGCAGAAAAACCCAGGACATGATCAGTTCCCAAAGGCCGTATTTTATTTGCAGTTTCCTTCATGTCTGTGGCCTAGGCAGGCAAGGAGTAATATATTAGCCCCGTTGGTTTAACTGGACAGCGGCATGAGCTTGTAATAAGGATGTGGTAATACACCACGAGATCTGTAGGCCCATAAAACTTGACCTTATAAATCTCCAAGTGTGTGGATTCCAAGCTGCAGCCACTCGCTGCTGGGGGAGTCAAAGACTCCTGAAGAGGCTGTTGATAACAAAACATCACATCCCCATCCACCGCCCTTGTTTTAAACTCTCCAGGACAGACTGATCAAGGCACATTCATTTCTTTTGCTGGCAGAAAAGCCACATTAGAACACTTAGGGGGAACAAGGCCCTTCCTTCGAGGTCACCCACGCTCATTAACAATTAGGGTAACAGCTATCTAGGCCCCTTCCCTCCCCTCTTCTGGTGCCTTGTTTTGGGGGTGGGAATGCCACTGTATGACCCTCTCATGAGTTTTTTTTTTTTTTGTCCCAGCCTCTAACTCTTATGTCATAGGGCAGAATCAGGCATAGACAATACGTAAATAAATGAGTGTGTTTGTGCTGATAAAACTTTATTAACAAAATCAGGTAGGTCACGTTTGGTCCTCTGGCTGGAGTTGGGCCGGGATCTACAGGGCCTCAGCAGGGTGCAGTTTCCACTTACTGTCTCACCTGATAGGAGAAAGAGGTGTCCTTGCCCCCTCCCATCTCAAAGGGAAAAACTGAGGTCTTCAGGGTTTAAACAGTTCCCCCAGCCTCCAACAGCTAGAATGAGCAAGAGGTAGGATTCGAAACAGTGGTTCTGAGCTCAAGTGAGCAAGACAGGGTGAGAGAGAAGGCACAGATAGCACACTAGAGGCACTAGAGTGGCCTCTGCCATCAGCCTCAGAAGTGTTTGTGCAATTATTGCTTCATGCCCAGCCTTTTTCATTTTTTAATTTGAGGCAGGGTCTTGCTAAGTTTCTAAGATGCCCTGGCTGGACTCACGCTTGGGATCCTCCTGTCTCAGCCTCCCAGAGAGTGGGATGACAGGCGGGCACTGACACTCTTTTATTAGAGTTCCACTGCCTGGATTTGCACTCCTAGCAGCATTGTCTCCAGCCAGTTACTAAACTTCCCTGAGTCCTCCCGCAGGATTGTCACAAGGATTAAATAAAACATGTGGGAAACTTCTTGGGAGACGCTAAAACGCTGAGTAAATGTTAGTTTATCCAATTTTCCTAAGGAGTCTATGTGGATGGCTGGACAGCCCTCTTTTCTGAATTAAGAGGCTCTAGGTTGGCGTCTCCTTCCAGCGGTCCCTAGCTTTGGTACGCATGTTTCCCCGGTGGAGCCGAATGTGAACTTGATTAAAATCCCCACCCCTGGGCTGAAAGTGGACGTGAGCGTTGCTGGCCCTGCGGCCCCAGAGGGAGGACTTTGAAGCCATTGGGACAGACAGGCAGGTGCAGGGGCAGCTCCCTGCTGGCCTTGGCAGGGCAACTCCCAGCAGCATGGGGTTCTGTTCAGGGCAGCCGCTTCTCTGTCTGGGCAGATGGCCTGCAGGAACGGGGCTCAGCCGATCTGGTTTCAACTAATTCTATTAAACGAAAAGTTCTGTAGAGCAGATTCCTCCGCGAGCCTCTGTCCACATGGCGATTTAATCGAGTAAATTAAAACATCGTTGCTTTCTGTCCGCCTTGCCGCTTTCTGTGGTGGGTTGGTCGGGGCTGGCAGGGGCGGAGGGGAAGTCCGTGTTCGTATGGGCTTTGGCCTCAGGGGGCTGCTGGAAGCTCCCACAGACAGCAGGGCCCGAGAGAGAGGCCGGTGGCAGGAAGAGTGTGTCAGGGACCTGCTGTTTTAGGGTGGCAGGGTGTACAGGGTGACTGTCCAGTCCCCCCCCCCTCCTGGCGCAGATGGAGAAACTGAGGCTTGAGAGAGTGTAGCTCGATACAGATCACCCACAGATTTAGTGCCAGTCAAAAAGGAGGACAGAGGGTCCCAGGCTTGGTAGCACTGAGCAGGTCGGATGCCAGGTGTACTTCTGTCCCAGGAGCTCTGTGTGGCATTGTTACCTACTCGGGAAATGGGATTTGTTTTTCTCTTTATTTAGCCAGGCCTCTGCCCCTGCTGCCCTCTCTTTTTACTTGGCCTCTGCCTCTGCTGCCCTCTCTGCAGAAGCCCTGCTGTCTCACCTCAGGGGGTTTGGGGTCTGTTTCCCCAGGAGTCCCTCACAAGGGGCCACCATGGCTTCCAGAAGTCTCTGAAGCAGCACTGATGAGGTGGGAAGGGCCGAGCTGAGCTGGGTAGCCCTGAGCTCAGCCTGCCTGGGCCCCTTTCACCTGCCCCTATGTGATGGCCAAGGTCATCCCGGCCTCCCCAACTCACTGGACAGTCTGTGTGGTGTCTTTCATGGGCTTTGTCACTTCCCCTCCCCCACTGCGGTGGGACAGCCAGGCCTCCCATGTTCCGGGGCCCATGGGCCGAGATGAGCCCAGATGCACACCTACTGTGCCATCACCTGTTTACAGCTGGGCACAGGGCAGTCTGTCATGGCACAGAATGGGCAAGCGGCTGTGCCTCCAGGTTAGAGCTGGTCTGCATAAAACTGCAGGTAGAGAAGATCTGGGCTTCTGTGTTGCAGGGGCCTTCCCTCAGGGGTCATCTGTTCTGTTGAGAGGCTCTGGACACGGCTGCCGCATCCACCCTTCAGGGCTCCCCGAGGTGCACTGCCTCCTCCTCCACCATCACACTCCAGCGCATGTGTTGACCTTACTGTCAGTGAGGCCAGGCTCGCTCCGCTGGCTGTTTGGGACTGTCTACTCCTGATGGTAGCCAAAGGTGCCTCTCTCACACGCATCTGGTGGGAAGTGGCTGTGTCTACAGTGAGAGGAGCTTGGCATGGGCTCCTGGTGGCTGCCAGGTGGGCAGAGCTCTTCATGCACGGCTGGCTGATTGTCCTGAGTCGGCCCAGGTCTGTGTCCCGACAGCTGAGTCTGCTGAGCACTCGTGTCTTTAGGAAATGGGCCCTCAGAGGCGGAGAGGGTGGGACTGAGGGTGGACCCCACCCCAGCACCAAGCATGGGGAACTGCGTCTCTGGGTTTCACAGACCCGGGCAAAGCAGTCTCTGTACAGGGGTGTGACTGCTCACCCCGCACGCTGAAGGGTTAGGAGGACCCTGTGTGCGCCGGTCAGAGGAGCCATGCACAGAGCTCATCTTTACAGCCTGAGTGTTAGCAGCATGGCTATCACCATGTGGGCTCTAGGAGACGGCCACTGATGCATGGGCTTTTGAGCCACAACTGCCCAGGATTGAGTGGACAGGCTATTTGACCTCTCTAAGCATCAAGGGCCTTATCACACACCAGGAAACTAAGACATGGCATCTCCGACTCAGCAGACACAACTGCAGAGTGTCTGTGGCCCTGGAGGCAGGCCAGGCCGGCAGGGACTGAGATGGGCTTGGCCTCCCTGCTTTGTCCTTGTATGACCTTCAGGGCCTTCTCACATCTGGACCAGGAACACTCAAGGCATGCTGCTCTTTGTTACCAGAAGTATTTGCTTTGTTACTGCAAGTGTTTGGTTCAGGTTTCTGCTGGGCCAACCCAGGCCACAGAAAGTAGGACACTGATTGTATCCCTGCTGATGTCAACACGCCCATCCTAGGCCCACTGGCCGCACTTCCCAGAGTTGGGGAGAGAGCAGTCACCTCCAGGCTGCGGGGAGGGCAGTCAGGGAGGTGGTACTCTGTGGCTGCAGGGAGATAGGCAAGCACACCTCAGCCCCTCAGAGCGGCCTTCGATCCTCTGGTCCCGTCGGTCTCCTTCCAGGAAGTGAGTCACAGAAGTGCTGATTTGGCTGTCTGTCACACATTCAGTCTTCACTGAGGATGAGCAAAGCGAGGTAAGTGGCAGGCATGGCACATGCCTATAATCCCAGCAGTCTGGGAGGCTGAGGCAGGAAGAACCCAGATCCAGCCCAGCATGGATTTAATGATAGAAAGAGACCCTGTTTCAAAACAAGAAAGAAAAGGGCTGAAGATGTAGCTGAGCACAAAAGTCCTGGGTTCACCTCCCAGTCCTGCCAATGCCCTAAGAATGCAGCTGCTCGTATTAGCAAGTACTGCCTGTCTGTCCGCCACGGCAGACCTCTATCTGGTCCAGTCCTGACCTACCCTTCGAGAACTGCTCTCTGCCACCAAGGAGACCTCCGACCCTTCCGAGGCCTCCCTGTCGAAGAAAATGGGCCAGCAGCCCAGCTCTGCCACTTAAAAGTTCTGCTCTGTGCTGGAAAACTTTGCCTTCTGTCAAATTTTGAGCACGATATTTACTCCGCATACTTTCGGAGACTTGCGTTTTATCCGTTTTTAATTAACTCATTTTGAAGCTTTCCTACTTGCCCTCAAAATATTTTATTGGCATTTCATTGGCATTGTTTTCCCTGGGAAGGCCGCCGGGACCCTGAAGGAGGGTCACCCAGCAACACGGCCTGGCATCTGGACAGGCTTTGTTCCCTTCTCCCCGCCAGCCCTCTCAGGGGCGCTTGCATTTACTGTTAAAATATTACAGAGAGTCGCACGGCCATCGGTCCGTGCTAGACTGTCTCTAATGGATTTAATTATTCATAATTGCCCAGCTGGGCTGATGCATACTTATGTGTGATTATGGTGGCAGGCAGGGCTGTGACAAATGATTGGCCCCCCATTAGCAGGAGGGTCATAGAGTCACTGTGGGCCCCACGCAGCCCATGGACGTTTGGGCGACTTGCATAGAAAGGTGGCAGTTGAACTGCTAAGGTGCTGGCGTGAGCTCAGGACTCACCTCGAAAATTCGCTTGTAATGTATGAGGATTTAGCATTCGTAGTCCCGTGGAATTTAACATCAAAAGACACAAAATTGTTGATGGGTGAGGGGTGGGGAGATAAAGGCAGAAGGGTGCTGCTGCAGGGAAAGTAGGCCAGGTCCTGAGGCCGACAGAAACAGACCCAGACTGTCTGGCCCCAGACATCTGCAGAACCCCAAACCCCACTCCGCAGGTAGCCAGGCTCCTTGGAAGAAAAACAAACCCCCAATATTGGGGCCAAGGGATGCAGAAACAAATTCCATCATAGGGAGACAAGATGTCATCAGCCTAAGAGGCTGTAATTGTCCCCATACGAGACTTCTTAATTAATTCAAGGCAAGTCAATGATATGAGCCCGTGTGTCGTGGGCGGCTTCCTGGTGACCAATAGTGGAGGCTGTAAAAGGGGCTTTAACATTTTTGTTTTTTAATGGTCCCCAGTTGTCTTGTCTCGAAACCACCCAGGTCCTCCTGCTTGGGTCAGAACTCACTGTAGGTAGAATTTGGGGTGTTTGTGGACTTTTAGCATTTATAACTCCTCTCTTTTCTCAGCTTTGTGTCTGTCAAAACAGGGAAAAGCATTAGCATTGGCAGGGTAGGGAGTGTTAGTCCCATTCAACAAGGAGAGAAACTGAGGCTCCAACAGGTAAAGTAACTGGCTGGAGATCTATCTCACCGTGAGAGAAGCAAGGACTCCATTCCATGAATCCAGCCTCCTTCCACATTCACCCCTCCCAGGAGGTGCTACTCAACAGCTCAGAACCTCTCATTTGGGGATCTGTGTTCCTAGGGAGGGCCATAGTCTCAGCGGCAGGTAAATCCTGGAGGCTGGAAACACCAGGAGCGGGGGAGGGGCGTCAAGAGCACAGAGCGCCTCCTGAGCACTTTCTCCTCCCTGTCCCTGACCTTCCCCACAAAGCACGCGTTTTATGAAGACAGAGTTCAGGAAACCCCTGTAGTGCAGTGAAGGAGCTCCTAGACAAGGCTGGGAAGCCTAGGCTGTGAGCAGCCAGGTGTCGTCATGGGAGAAGCAGGACCCCAAGGCCCCGTCATCCGGCGCCACCTCCACTCGGCCACCCCGGGAGCGTCTAGGCAGGCAGCGTAATCGAAAGCAAATCCTAAAATAGTCCTTGAGATGATGAGGCAGTCTTCCGCTCAAATTTGCCCTCCAGGGGCTTCATAGGATCTTTTCTAAGGAAAACACAGAGAAGGATTTTTACAATCCACCCAACCGCACGGCTCCGTGGACCTGGAGAGAGTTGGACGGGCAGCCAGCCGCAGCCTCTGCGAGCTGCAGTGTATTATCAGAAGGATGTGATTACAAGTATTTATATACAATGATTCCAAACCAGGGAACTGCAGGATGGCGCTGGAGCCAAAGAGGGAGAGACAGACAGAGACAGAGACACAGAGACAACGGAAAGAAAAGAAAAGAAAGAAAAAGGCTTAAAAACTCCTGACAATAAGCAATTCTTCATGGGACAAAACTATTACAATAGCCAGCCTTTGATCTTGCAGTCTCCTGTTGCCAATTGTATTTTGTCACCACCGGGCTGTCACCCGCGAGGGAGCACTTTTGAATTAAGCAGTCTACAGCAATTTAGTCCGTACGGGCTTTGAAGTGCCAACATCAGTCAGGCCAGGACTAACTTTTTTCATTAAAAATTTTTCAACTTCTCTAAGGGGGTTTGTTGCCTTTTTTCCCCCCTAAGCCTGCCGGGGCATTTAGATAAGTGGGGCTTCCAACCCGTGGCCCCAAGACATCAAAAGGCCCTCGGCGCAGTAATGCTGGGGGCAGCGACCATTAAGCCCTAATGGAGTGCTTCATTAAGGTCGCTTCAAAGGCCCCGTTTACAGACTCGGAGATTGACTAATTTACACATTGTGGGAAAATTGCTACCAGCTCTGCCTGCTCCGCAGCAGGGGGAGAGACGCCCTCTTTCTTCAAAAGGCAGGAACTGCAAACAGACCTTCTAATTGCTGGATGGCCTTTTCCAGTCAGAAACTCTCCAAGCGGCCACACCACTTTGGAGCCTGCTGCCCGGGGCTCAGCATCGCCTGGGGGGCAGAGTTGGCCTGGGCTTTGGGAGCTGTCATCCTGAAGACACGTGGGCGTGAGCCCAGCTCCAGTCTCACCAGCAGGAAGCCTGCAGGTGACCTAACCCTTCTGGACCTCGGTTTCCTTTGTAGAAAATGGGTGTGATCATTGCTACTCCCCAGGTGGAGAGGTGAAAGTCAGGGAGAGAGAGAATCAGGGTCCCCTGGACGCTCTTACCTTAGCGCAGCACAGACACCCCCTGAATCTGTGGCCAGGTCCTGCACCTCCATTCCGGGGCGCTTGGCCTACTGGACCCCATCTGTGCACAGCGTGGGGCACAGAACACAGGAAGGGACAGCAGCACCTGCCACCCGAGGTCCTGAGAGCCTCTGAGAGGGCCTCCAGGGCAGCACGACAGTGGCACGCGTGCTCAGCCGTGTCCAGGCTGGGAAGGCTTGAGGGGGCTGCGCACGGGGCTGTCCCAGCAGCGTGGTCTCGGAAGCTCAGGGCACCCTTCTGCCCCGGGCAACATCAGTCCCCGCCAGGGGCTCTGGCCCTGGAAAACCTGACCGGAAACCGACAGCCTGGCCCCTTGTCTGCCACCCGACGGACTCGGGTCATCGTTTTCCTTTCCGGGTTCATTTGGGAAGACGAGGGAGTGGAAGGAAGGAAAGGGAAGCCTCCAGCTGCTCCCGGAGCCGCTGTGGGCCAGGATCTTGCCCACCCCACGTGCTCAGAGATGCGAGTTGGCTGGGGGAGGGGAAGGTGACCCACCCAAGGCCGCACAGCCCTTGGGCTCCCAGCACCACAGCCAGTCCAGGCAGCCCCACTGGGAGAGGCCCCGACCCCAAGGAGGCCTGGGAGGAGGGACCCCAGGGGTCGGTGAGCTGGCACAGCCCTTTGCTCCAGTCCCATCCCCCTCCACCTCTTATTTGCCGATCTTCCTAATTATAGGGGAAAAAAAAATTCTACAGTCACTTCCTCTACTCAACCTTTCACTTAAAATTTTTTTTTTTTTTTCTACTCCCACCGCTCGGTTCCCAGCCTCGCAGGGAAGCCGCCCCGGCCGCGGGCAAGCATCGCAGCAAACCACTTAGCAAACCGCAAATTTCAGAGGCCTCCGCACATCTGCGTTTTATCAGCTTTTTCCGGATAGTATTACCCCGAGCAATTGTCTGCAGATCGGCCGACAGCTGAGACGTTCAAGCGCTGAATTACGGAGAAAGGGCCGGAGATAAAGCCGCGCACATGTATCCCATCAAAGTAATGAAAGCCGCCCGCCGCCGCCGGCCGCCCGCTGCCTCCTTCCCCGCTCCGCAGGAAGGCCCATTAACCCTTGCCGGCCGGGCGGGCAGGAGAGCGGGGTCGTTCAGCGCTAGGGCCGATCAGGCCGAGGGCCGGCGGGCCGCTCTGCCCTGCATCAGCGAGCCGCGAGGGCGGGGGACAGGCTCACTCCGGGCGTCCGCGGGCGCTGGGGGGCCACGGAAGGGGAGTGAGAGAAGTTGGTGCCCTGAGGCCGCCGGGCCCGACCCGCCGTGGCTGTGGGAAGGTCGCTGAGAGGCGGGCAAGCAGGACCCTGTGCAGAGCCCGGAGCCGGCATTCACCGGGCAACCCGGGAACCCCGTTTCCCTTGCTTCCTTTCTGCCCTGGAGTGGGGAGTGCTCGGAGCGCCCCCTCGGCCAGTGGTGCCTCCCCGTGCAGGGTCCCAGCCCTTGCTCCTGTGGCCTGTGCTGCCTGGGCGCGTGGGTCCGGCCTTGCTGGGGACCGTGCGACGCTGCGGCCAAACCAGAGTGGGACTCCAGGGCACGCGGTTCCCGGGTTCCTTCCCTCTGTGCTAGGGAGACTGACACGCCGACAGTCCGCTTTGGATACCCGACCACCTTTGAAAACTACCAATCTGGATTAGGGGTGCATTTTGGTCACCCCAGCAGTCGATTTAAAAAGCTGAGGGTGTAGCTCAGGGCAAATGCCATGGGTTCAATCCCTACTGCCTCTGTTTTACTTGCAAGCTTGAAGGTCTCTTGTTCTTGTTAACCATCTGAACCAAGATCTTCCTCCTTTTCACAAGCTTGTCTGTTTTTTTTCACCTGTCTTCTTCTCCCTACCATTTCATAAGTGTTCCTTGTACTTTCCAGTACCAGTCTGTCACTGGGTGTCTGCTGCCTTTGCCTGTCGTGTACTTTGTGAAAGAGAATCTTTGCTTTTGATAAAAACTCATTCTTTCACCCATCCATTTTGGTTTCAGGGTCTTTGAAATAGAATTACTCCTTCCTTAGGCATAACGCTATCTTCTTATGTCTACTCTGATTAGCTTGCACATTTTAACTTTCATATCCATCTGGAGTCCACCTTTGGGAAGGCTTTAGGGAGAGATTGTCGATTTTTATTGAAGCAAGATAACTCCTGGGCTGGGGATTTAGCTCCAGTGGTACTGCACCAACCGAGAGAGAGAGAGAGAGAGAGAGAGAGAGAGAGAGAGAGAGAGAGAGAGAGAGAGAGAGAGAGAGAGAGAGAGAGAGAGAGAGAGAGAGAGAGAGAGAGAGAGAGAGAGAGAGAGAGAGAGAGAGAGGAAGAAGAGAAGAGAAGAGAAGAGAAGAGAAGAGAAGAGAAGAGAAGAGAAGAGAAGAGAAGAGAAGAGAAGAGAAGAGAAGAGAGAACTCTGAATGGGACCCTTGGTTTCTCAGCAGGTTTTTACTGTCCTATACCACAGGGTCTCCAGCTGTGTGGTAGGAAGAGGAGCATCTACCACTTTCCTTCCTCCCACTCCTGTGACCTCAGCCTGCTGTGACAGCTTCTCTGCTTTGTGCAAAGCCGCAGTGAATGCAAAGAAAAGGAGGCCAAGATGATGGAATTGTGTTGCAATTTCCCAGGGGCAGGCGCGAGGCAGACGGAGGATGCGTCCGGCTCAGGGCTGGTGTTGGGGACGTGGTCAGGTCCTGCTGGGTTTGCAGTCAGGGCTGCTGCCTTCACCCTGTTTCCTGGGCCTTCACTGAGCAGGATCTGCCTTCCATCTGTTCCACATCCTGCCTTCCCTTGGGGTGCTGCCTCGTCCCTCGGGATTCTCCTGTGGGTCTATGAAAAAACTGTGGGTGCAGCCTGGCCATGTTCTTCAGAGGTGAACCAGAGGTGGGCTGTGGCAAGCTGTGGGGGACAGAGGCCTGGGAAGACTCAGAAGGGCTCGGAGAGCAGGGCCGCCAAACCTTGAGAAGACAGGCCAGGGTGGCTCTGGGCTTCTAGGTGGCAGGAAAGAAGAAGAGATCAGAACAACTGAGGATCCATTTTCACTTCCCTCACATGGCTCTGTCGTGCCTGACTTATAGCAAAGAGTATTGGACTGTCTCAGCTCAGGTTGCTTCCAGCTGATGGCCAGGAGGGTCAGACCATGACTGACATCACCCTGGCCTGGGTAGTAGGGAAGGGTTGATCGCAGAGGAAAACTGGACTCAGGGACCCTGGGAGGCCAAAGACTGACCATCTTGATGGAGCCCTTAGCCCAGACACGGGCTCCAGCTATACGATGAACCACCTCCACCCTGTTCCTGCTCAAGAAATTATAGCCAAGTGGAGGAGCTGGGCAATGGACAGGCAGTGGACAGGAGGGCAGTAGGACACAGGGCTCTCAGGGCATGGAGAGGCCCCTGGATCAGATGGGCACCCAGGTTTCCTGGAGGAGGTGGTGGAAACTCGGGGACAGGTGTTCTGGGGAAGTGCCTGAGGGGCTGCCCAGGGGGCTGGAGAGCCTTGCAGTACAGGAGGAAACCCCCATGTCTGATCGGGCTCCAGGAGCTTGGTCTTAGGACCCCACCTAACAGGAAAACTCCTGCCAGCTGAGATGATGTCAGGAGGCTCCTTTGCACCATGCGCAGGCCCTGTGGATAAAGGCCAGCCATGGCTTCCTCCTGCCCCTGGGCCTGGGAAGGAGCCGCATAACTCTCCCTCAAACATCTCTCCACCACTTCCACAGGGCTCCTTGGAGCAGCACAAATCCATGATAGGGTCATGTTCCTGAGTGAGAAACAGACCAGAGTGGGGAAGTCCTTGATTTCTTCATTGAATGTACAGGACATGAAGACAGTGGGGCCAATGTTCATGTTATAAAATGACTTGTAGCTTCATTTAAAAACCATGTGTTACTCACCTACAAGGGTGGCTATGATCAGAAAGGGAGAGGCAGGTATACTGCCATATGCCTATAATTCCAGCATTCAGGAGGCTGAGGCAGGAAGAGCTCAAGTTCAAGTGCAGACTAGGCAATTTAGCCAAGAAAAGGCCTATCTGGGGTGCATGGCAAGACCCTGTCTCATAGAATCAAAACCAACCAAACAAACGAACAAGGAAAATAAACATCAGTGAGGATATGGGGAGATTGGAATGCAGTGTGCCAAGGTTGGTTCGGGTATGTGTTGTGATCCACCATGGAGCACTCCTCCCTGCAGAGAGCTGCAGCTGGCCAGGCTCAGCCGGAAGCTCTTTTGTCCTGAGGTGCTGGTCATTGGCTGGCGTTTTGGCAGGGCCAGCACTCAGGGAGGGGGCAATGTCCTGTCTGGAGGTGGGGCCTGGCTGGAGGTGTCACTGGTGGTGTGATCTGGAAGGGCATATTCTCACCCTGGGTCCCACTTTCTTGCTGTCTGCTTCCCAGCTGCCATTATGTAAGCAGCTGTCCTCCACCAGGCCCATCCACTATATCATTCCTGCCTTGGACCCAGCCAACCATGGACAGAACCCTCTGAAACTATGAAGCAAATTAATTTCTCTTCAAATTGCAGGTGTTAAATATTGTATCTCAGAAATGGGAAGACTCGATTTTCCACTCTATGTCATAGGAAGTGGAAGGCAGTGTGGCTTGATGGTTAGGAATGTAAGCCCAGAGCCTGGGTTCAAATCTGAACTCCGCCTCTCACTGCCTGGGTGACCCAGGAGCTGAGTAGAAGGTAAAGTAGAGGATGAATGCCTGGCTGGATGCCCAGGCCCAGCCACTTTCCCTTCCCTGGCTCCCTGGTAGGCCCCGGAGTCACCAGCAGGCACTGCCAGTGAGAACTCAAACCTGCATGCCTGCTCTGAGCACCTGCAGCCACACAGAGCAGGAGAGGACATATCAGAGTCCACTTGGAATCCCTGTAACCTTGACAGTCCTCTGCTTCCTCTTTCTATAACCCAAACCCTAACATCAGTTTACTTTCAGCCTATGAATGGTCATAGCAGCAAAAAAAGGACAGCAAAAGAAGAGGAGGGAAACCAGTTGCTAGAGGCACAGGTGAAGAGACTCCATCTCAGCCACGCTCCACTGTGCAGCCCGTGGAGTTCTGCCAGACTCTCTGTGCTGTTTTCCTGTCTATAAACTGAGTGTAATGGGCCTACCCTGAAGTTAGCACCTCTCATCAAATGTGAGGACAAACCCAGTAAAGTAGCCTCTGACCCAGTCCTTTGCAAATGGTGCTCAGAAATTAGCTGTGTCATTGCCGTCGCTATCATCACCACCATCACCCTCGCTATGGTGTGTGCCAGTGTCACTATGGTCCCATCATGCCATCAAGCCCAGTGTTGGCATCGTCGGCATCATCATCAGCCTTGTTGTCACTACCTCGCCATGACCATTGAGGCCACCAGACAGGCCTCGGTGTCTCCTTGTGACAGGATTCCCTTGGGGAATCTGCTTGCTGATCCTAGAACTTGAAGCTGACTTTCTCTGGCTTGTGGTGGTGAAAACTACTGCCCTGGCATTCTTTCTGCTGTTTATTGTTTTAGAAAATCAAGTAGAAAATTGCTTTCTTCCCAATATGGCTCTCAAATATGTGGCATCAGGATTTTCCACTGGCATCCTGGAATGTTCTCATCAGAAACCTTATAGGCACCATGGTGAGGCTGGAGCTCCGCCCCAGGGCATCTGGCAGCTGAGTGACACACTCTGCGCATGCCCAGCTTTTCCCCGCTTGCAATCTGTGTGGATAGCAATGGCCTCTCCAACAGAACAAGCCAACCACACGGGGCCCTTGGAGGACAGTGAGACTGGCTCCTGAATTCCACTGTTTTCCTGCCTCGCACACAGTAACTCAGCTGGTGCTCTGGCAACTGTGATGTCATGGACCACTGTGATGTCATCTGCTACCAGGCCTTCACCAGGAGCCAATCAGATAAGACCACAGGATGTTGGAGTTTTCAGGTTCCAAAACTGTACCTTTTTCATAAGTGCTCTACTTCAGTTATTTTAAGAAGAGAAAATGGATTAATACAAGCTGTAAGCTGAACCATTTGCCTTTTTTTCATTGAACACCACTTCTATTTGAAAATGTTACGGTTTAGATCTAAACTGTTCCCCCAAAGTCTCACAACTGGAGGTGGCATCTTGTCAGAAGAGGTATGTGTTACTTTCTCTCATTGCTAAAAAACAAAATACATGACACCCAAAGTTAAGGGAGGAAGGTTTATTTAGCTCACAGCTTGCAGGTTTCAGTTCATAGCCAGCTGCCTCCAAAGCAGGGTGCCACAGCAGAGGGAACTGGTGGAGGAGAGACAGTTCAAGGCAGCCAGAAGGTAGAAAAAGCAACAAGAGGCCTTAAGAGTGCCTTTCTGCCCATTTTTCTCATTTGGACTACCGGGACTAGGGCTGTGCCAAACCAATCACTCACATATAGTGGTTTAGTGATCACATGCCCTTGATCCTGGGCTCACCCCCCCATGACTTCATGAGGGCATCTAGACACAAACCACATCAGAGCTGCCAGGAGCTGGCTCCTCCCTCCTTTCTCTGCTTTCTGGATGCCATGTTATGAACAGCTTTCCTATGGCCATGTGACTCTGGCATATTATTTCTTCGATAGAGTCAGCTGACCAAGGATTAAGTCTGTTGAAGCAATGGTCCAAAGGAACCTCTCTTTCTTAAGTCGTAGGTGTCAGGTATTTCATCCCACAACTGGAAAGATGAATAAAGCAGAACATTGGTACCAGAGAAGTGCAGTCCCTGCTGGGACAATACCTGCCTGCTTGGTTCAGAAGTCCTTGGAACTGGTTTTGATACAGCAATACCATTGGATAAGACAGGCCCTGGCCTTACCTCTATTGTTTCTTTTCACTGAAAGTTTTGTTTTGGAAATGTAGCAGTTTGTGCCACTAGGCTTCTCCCAATTTATCCAAATGTTTTGTAGCTGTTTGAACTTCTCAGGAGTGTTCTGTTAGCTTCTCCCCCTTAGGAGAATGTTCTGCTAAGCCCTGCACCCTTTCAGGAATGTGATTAAGCCCACATCCTCACAAGGGTGTTCTGTTAAGTCCTTTAAGGAGTGTTTTGTTAAGCTTCCCCCTTTGTGAGAATGTTCTGTAACTCCACTCCTCCATTTCAGTGAAAGTGGTTGGCCTACCCTGTAGGTTCCTACATAAGGAGGCTCTCATTTCTGGTGGGGTACTCAGATAAATTCATCTGAGTCTGCCAAAGTAATAAAGGTTTTTCTCTACCTCTTGGATTGAGTCTTCAAATTGTGATAGCTGACACCCAGAGCTGTAACACTGGGCAGGGCCTCAGAGCTGTGGCACTTGGCTGTGACACTGAGCTGTAACACTTAGCTATAGCACTGAACTGTTCTGCTTTGCCACAACAGTTTGGAGGAGGAATTTGGAAGGGTTGGGAGATGCCAGCTAAAGAAGCCCTAAAATGCTTTAAACAGAGATTGATGAGAGATTCTAGTTGGAGCTCAGAAGACTAGAATGCTGATAGATATGAAATAGTAAAGGCCAGGCCTAGAAGGTTTCAGTCAGGAATGAGAACTCCATTGGCATTTGGACTAGAGGTCACTTGTGTTATACTCGGTATAACATTTGTCTACAATGTGCTTGTGTCCTAAGAATTTGTGGGAGATCAAGGTTAGAAGTGACAGATTAACTCAGCTGGCAGAAGAAATTTTAAGGCATTTCAGTGTTGAGACTATGGCAGAGTACTGCTAGCTGCTTTTACCCTGGTTTACAGTGAAAATTAGGAGCAAATAGCAGAGATGTATGATTTGAAAAGTTGCAGTTTCACCAGAAAGGAAGTACTGCAAAGTTGAGGCTGCAAAAATCTTGGTTACCAAAAAGATTATCATTAAAAAGAAACAAGTGCTGTGTATCAGGAAAATAAGGAAGAGGCTTGAAGGCAGCAAAGGAATCAGCACTACAAGCTTAAAGGTTAAAAAGTATAAAGTTTTTATTTGAGTTGAGAGCCTCTGCGTTCCTTATGGGAGAAGGGCCTCCCAGGAAATTGGGTCCCTGGGATTAATTTTACCATGCTCAGCCATCCAGGAACTCATAAGTCACTACAGACATGGTCCCAGTGGGCCTGAGTGCTGCTCAAACTATCAGCCACCTTGGCATCACCCACCTGGTGCTGTTTTTTCAGCCATGCAGAATGTAAGTTATGGGGTCACAGAAGTATTCACTCAGAATCCACGCTAAAATGTGTGGCATTTAGAGAGCTCTGCTAGGAGCCCATGAGAATGCATGAAGCTGTGAGTGATGCCAAAGGTACAGTGGAGGTCTCAGGAAGTTGTAGTTGCCAGAATGTGGATTTTCTGCTGAGGAAAGCTGCAGAAAGTGAGCAAATTCAGCCCAAGGGAGAGGCTGTGCAGGCTGCAACTGGCAGTGCCACAGGGACAGGACTTCCCAAACCCTTGGAGCTTACATTTCACCACGGTCTGCCTCAGGTGCTGAGCATAGAGCTACATGATTTAGTTTGCCCTGCTGGGTTTTGGTCTTGCTTTGGTCAATCTTTCTATTTCTCTATTCTTCCCTTTTGGCACAGGAATACTTACCCTATGCCATTGATGTTGAGAATATCTAATTTTCTTCTGGATTTATTTATTTATTTAGAGACAGGTCATAGTTCAGGCTGGCCTTGATCTCACTGTGTAGCTCAGGTAAGCCTCAAACTCAGCAATCCTCCTGACTCTGCCTCCTGAGTACTGGGATTACAGGTGTGAGCCACCATGTGGGGGACTGTGGCATGTGGTACTGATTGCTGGTGGGCGTGAATCACCACACCCGGTATTGTAGTATGTGGTTACTGGGGATCGAATCAGTGGCCTTGCACTTGCTAGACAGGTACTGGAACCACTGAGCTAAATCTCCAGTCTTCTTCTGGATTTTTATAGGTATTCCTAGCTAAGCATTTGCCTTGAGTCTCAAAAGACACTTTGCATTCGGACTTTTTAGCAATACTAGAACTGCGAAGACTTTGTGACTCTTAGAGATGAACTAAAATGTTTTTTATAATGAGATGGACACATGCTTTTTGGGGGCTGGGGCAGAATGCCATAGTTAAGATCTAAAATCTTCCCCTCCTAAAGTCTCACTTCCAGAAAGTGACTGGGAAATTGACTTGTGAGTCTTTCTCATCTTGGGTCCCTTCCTTCTCTGTGATGCTTCCAAGCCACCATGTGGTAACCAGGTTTCCTCCCCATGTCATCTGTCCATACTATTTCTGCCTTATTGTTAGTGACTATAGATCAAATCCACCAAAACTGTATACCTTAACAAATTTCTCTTCCTTTAAGTTGTGGGTATTCAGTGTTTTTTCCCCCCAGCCTTGGGAAAGCTAAAACAGAATGGTTGACAGGTTAATCATGGCTGTTAAGATTTGTTTTTGGTTCAGATATTTTTTAAAGTGAACCTCACACTTTGAAGTGAGCTAACAGCAGTATTTATTGCCAGTGAGATTTAAGCTTTTGTCAAAATTTAGAATATTGCAAGTCTTATATCCATCATTCTGATCTGGATCCCTAACATTGATTTTCCATGGTGATTTTTTCCAATGTGATTTTTTGGATATTGTAATATTAAATGTGAAGATATAACAAATTAATAAACCAGTATCTCTCACTGATGAATGCATGATATTTCAAAGTCACACTTAAAAGATGGACTCAGAGTGCAAGACAAGAGAGTGGATGGGTTTTAATGTAACAAAGAACAAATACTATTACTATACTGATAAATACTACCACTTGTCAGGGTGTATAATGTCAATAACTTATATGAAAAGGCTATAAAAATGCTCTGTCCTTTTCCAACTACACAAGGGCACAGGGAGTAGTTTGGGAAATTCTATGTATTATGGCAGCTTTTTGCAGCAAGGACATTGCCAGGGCTAAAGAGAGCTGGATCTATTGAGTCTACAAGAAATGACAATTATGGAATAAGATCTGCAATCTGTGCCCAGGGAGGACAAGGATGATGAACGGAGTGCTGGGCTCAGTGCTTGCTTGTTGAAGTTACCTAAGTCTATGCTGGGTTACTCCACAAGCAGCTAAGAGACCAATCCAGAGCAGCTAAGAGATGGAGCAGGAGAAAGCAGAGGAGGCCAGGCTGTGGATTAAGGAGTCTCTCCTACAGCCAGGACATCTGAAAGTAGGGAAGAGGCTGGGAAGTGGTGAGCTCCTCAGCCCCACAGGTGTGCAAGTCTAGCTGGAGGAGCTGTGATAGGGATGCTGCAGAGGGACTCTGCCCTGGGTGAGGACCTCGTCTTTGTGATGTCCCATATCCCCCATTCATTCATTCATTCATTCATTCATTCATTCATTCATTCAGGGGCTTTGAGTGAGCCCTGGAAGGGACCAGCCCATGTGTGGGATTCAGACAGGAATCCAGCAGTCCTGCTCTGTGGAACCCATAGCCTCCTGCTCAGAGCCTCCAGCCGTGGTCTATACCATTGGAGTCCAGACATACAGGACCTGTGGCTTCCATCATACTGCCATCACCAGGAAGTGGTCTCCTCATGTGTAAAACAGAAAAGCATGTTGGGCATGGTAGACACGCTTGTAATCCTGGCACTAGGAGGCTGAAGAGAGGGGATCTTGTGTGCTTGGTGCTATCTGTTGGGGGTCAGAGAGGACCTGCAGGGCTCAGATGAGCAGTCCTGGCCTTGGCTAGAAGCTCCAGAAGCTCCTGGCTTTGCCTGTCTTTATTTACTTCACTTGTAGCTGGGATAAAATACCAGACACCTGCAGCTAAGAAGAGAGACATTTTTTTTTTTTTTTTTTTTTTTTGCTTTTTGAGACAGGGTCTCGCTTTGTAGTTCAGGCTGGCCCTGAGCTCACTATGGTGCCCAGGCAAGCTGCCGCGAACTCAACAATCCTCCTGTCTCTGCCTCCCGAGTGCTGGGATTACAGGCGTGAACCACCACGTCTGGCATTGTGGTATGCGGTGTTGATTGTTGGTGGGCATTTCCACACCCAACATTATATGTGGTAACTGGGGATCGAGCTTAGGACCTTGCGCTTGCGAGGCAGGCGCCAGAACCACTGAGGTAACCCTCCGGCCCAAGAGACATATTTTGATTCACAGTTTCTGGAGGTTTAGTACATGGTCAGCTGGCTCCAAGGCAAGCAGGCACAGCAGGAGGGTCTGGTGAAAGAGGGCAGCTCAGGCTCGGAAACAGAGAGCGGAGGGTCGAGGGAGGTATATGCTTCTTGATCATGCCCTCGGGGACCTGCCTCTTCCAACCAGGTCCCACCTCCTAACATTAACTGATTTTTAAAAATTGATTAAGAATCTAAGTATTAATACAGAATTGCTAAACCTGCTGGAAGATGGGCTAGGTAGAACTCTTGAAGACACTTGTGTAGGAAAAGACTTCACAAATAAAACCTCAGTTGCATGTGAATTAGCACCAAGTATTAACAACTAGAATTTTAGTTTTAATTTACAACCAAAGTCTTGAGTTATGACCTGAATGCTGGCCACTTGTGCTTCCAGAAGGCCTCAGATACAGAGTGAACCCTTACAGAGTTCTGGAGGGAACCTTATAGCACCTTCTCTTGTGTGGGGTTAGTTAGAAATCCTGGGTCAGTGTCTCTCGAAGGACACTGAGCTCTGCCTGTGCACAGGGGAGACTTTGAAGACTGTGCAGAGGGGCCTGAGCCTTCAGTTGACCAACTCGAGTTACAACCAATCACTGGGAATGAATTAAGTTCATAACTCAAGGGTCCACTGTACCAACAGGCCTCAGCCTGAGCCTGGACTAGCCCTGAGGACTGTGTGACCTCAGAGGGCACAGCTTCTCCATCTGTAAACAGCAGGCCCATCTCTGAGTCAACAGGGGGCCAGAACACAACAGGCAGCGACAGCAAGTCACGCCTCTGCTGGCATCCTAGCTGCTCTGCTATGACTGGGGGAGGAAGACTGTGCTTGGGTCCCTTTGCCTCCTGCACAACTAAAGAAAAAGGGATCATAAAAAAATAAACAGGAGGTTGCAGGGTGGGCCCAGCGGTCTCCCAGCAGTGAGCCCATCAGATCCGAGAGGCTGAGAGCACAGGTTGTTGGCTGATAATGCACCACCGAGCCGTCCGGTCTCTGCATAATCTAGTTTATGTGTTGGAATAAGTGGAGAGAAAATTGGGGACACATTTTCCCCCATTTTCTGGTGCAGTTGGAAATGGCCTTGTCCTTTCTCTAGATCCTTTTTGTTTTATTTGTTTTTTTGAGACAGTTTCTTGCTATGTACTTCATGCCGACCTTGAACTCATTATGTATCCCTAGCTGGCTTCAAATTCCTGCCTTCAATCCTCCCGCCTCAGCCTCCCGAGTGCTGGGATCACAGATGTGCACCACCATACTGAGCTCCTCCAGAGCTTTTTAGCTTCAAAATCTCTGTGGTTCGCTCATGTTTCACATGACCAAGCCCCAAACAGCAGTCAGAGCTGTGCCCTGTGGTTCCCCAGTCCAGGGGTACACCGGGGCTCCCCCACATAAACTGGGTGGCCCTGATGCAAGCACCACATCTATAAGCCTCAGTTTCTTGTCTGCAAATACGGACACTGTCTTACTTGCTGAGCACTGTCGCTGGCACATGGAAACTAGAACTTCAGAGTAAATTTAGAATGGGAGGAGCTTGGCCTCTTTTGTAGTCTTCAGAATGTACATAGAACATAACAGATGCTCATGAAAAGTTTACTGAATGAGTAACAACTACTCAATAAATGTTTGTTGAATGAGCAGCTGACTAAATGTAGGTAAGGAAGTATGTCTTCCCAGTTTTTACAGCATTTCCTGGGTTTTTGTTTGTTTGTTACTGTTGTTCACTTGTTTGTGTGTTTTGCGGTACTGGGTTTGAACCCAGGGCTACACTGAGCTACATCCCTAACCCTTTTTATTTTTTATTTTGAAATAAGGTCTCACTAAATCATTAAGTTGCCCAGGCTCAGCTCAAGTGTGCAGTTCTATTGCCTGAGCCTCCCAGAGTGCTGGGATTACTGGTCCACGTCACCTTACCTGGTTTGAAAAGTCTTGGTTTTGAACTGTTTTTGTAGTTGAGACATTTTTTGATTGGGCTTGTTTTTTTTTTTATTATTATAGTTGAGAAACACAGACTCAAAAAACAATATATCCTGGCTTGTAAGCTTGGTTAGAGGCAGCTTGTTTCTCCAAACCCAGTTGTGCACTGCTCGGTACGTCTGGGAATTTCTTAGAGGCCCTTCCAGTTAGCAATGTTTTCAGTAGCAGGAAGGACACGTGGTCCTCTCCCACAAGGACAAGTAGAGATGGCGATTTAATCTGGAGCAGCCATTGACCCTTGTCGAACCAAAACCATTCCTGCTCTGGCCTCCTCGGCCAACTGGTTTCTGTTTGTTTTTGTCCTAATCTTGGTGCTTTATAGCCACAAATGGCTGCTACAGCTCCAGGCATCACAGCCAAGTTCAAAGGCAGGAAGCAGGAAGGAAGGAGGGGGAGGGGTATTTCCTGAAGTGCAAAGGAACGTTGTTCTTGTACTAGCAAAGCAGAGGAGTCCCTGTGGTGGAGATCTCAGGAAGCTTCCTGTTCAGTCTCACTAGCTGGATTCACTGGCCATATGGCCAACCCTGGTGGCAAGGAAAGCTGGGAAGTAGGCATCCAGCAAAGGCTGTTGGGAGGGGCAGTAGCCAAGCCATCCCAACTATACCTTGGGGACCAGCTCACAGTTCCTCAGAGTTCAGATTGAGGGAGAGAAGGGTCCTGTGGTGAGGGTGCCCAGCCACCATTTTGGTGGATGCCCAGATAGACAGGGACAGGACAGCCATACCCTCACTTAGCTAAGTGTCCATGGGCAGGGCTGCCCAAGCACAGGCACTGGATCTTATCTGCCTGGACTTCTATCAACACGAGTTTGCAGCGTGTAATGCTCACCGTCCTTGCAGACAGTTGGTGGTGGACAGAGTACTTCCCACTGCTTTTTCATCCCATCCCCCTCCATTCTGTGTGCTGACTTCAAGGGCAAGCAGACAGTGGGGGGTCTACAGGAGAGAGGGCCTCTCAGGGAGGCTGACAAGTCTCGGTGGCCCCCAGCTGGCCTGGACAGGACCCTCAGCCAACCTCACCAGCAGTTCTTCATTTCTGTCCTTGGAGAAGTGACCAATAACGCTAGAGTGACCCTAGATTCCCATCTGGGTTTACAAGCGGGAGAACAGGTCTAAAGGCTAA